>JAQHUG010000030.1:10835545-10847634 GCA_028555095.1 Dicrostonyx torquatus
AAAAAAAAAAAAAAGAGCAGTAACCAAATTATCAGATTATAAAGGAAAGAGCAGCCCAGTTCCATGGGCTGGAGGGTTCAGGGCAGGAGAAGGTAGCCTTGAGGGCCCCTTTTCAGTAGGGAGGAAGGGATATAGGAGAACCTGGCAGCCATTGGGCTGGTGTCTGTTTTGATATGTTAAACAGGCACTTCAGCCATTTGTCTGAGGTTTGAAGTAATCTAACAGTTTGAATTTGGATGTTGCATCTTGAGCCTTTATTTATGGACCAACTCCATTTGTGTTGCAGATAAAGAGCCAGGGAAGTGTTCTGCTCCCTAGTACTTAATAGCCCTTAGAACACTCTGGAGGAAAGAGCCCTGACCAGACTGTGCAGCCTAGACTGCCCTAAGACAAAACAGGGAGGGCAGGGACACTCCAGGCCCAAATTATGCAAAACTGGAAGCCTTTTTAGCGTCTCAAGGAGACTGTGGACAGACAATCAGAGTGAGCTGAATTAATCTTTAAGAACGGCAGCAGGGGTCAGGAGCTCTTCAGGCTGAATTGCAGAGCGACTGCACTGCAGCAATCAAGTTTGCAAGTGGCTGGTAGATACCCCTGTCAACTGGACTAAGGACAGGTGCCTGAAATATATATATGTGAAATGGCCAGGAGTACTGCCCTGGTGGGCTGAAGATGAAGCTACCGCGATATTTTATTATTCCTTACCGCCAGTGCTTAGTGATGGGAAAAACTGTAATAGTGTCTGAAAAGTTGTCTGCAGGGATTCTAGAGGCACAGGAGATGCATGGATATCTTCTGCCCTGGACACAGTCTCTCTGACCCATACCCCCTGCTGATGGCCTTTCGATGATTAAAAAGCATGAGTAGATGCACACCTAGGCTGATGGCATTCCCTAGCCATTGTGAAGAGGACAGCAATGAAGGTGGGGGCGCGAGGATCTCTGCAGTAGGTGCACATTCCTTTGAAGTTGTGCCCAGCTGGGACATTCAGTGTTCTGTTTTTAGCCTTTGAAGACCTCCTCAATTAATTGCAAAGTGGCTATGCTGGTTTGCACGCCAATCAACAGTGTGAAAGGTACCGGCTTTTCCAATAATGATGTGTGCATTTGTTGTCACGGGTGCTTTAGATGATCGTCCTTCTGCCTGGAGTGGGATCCCTGTTGGCTATGAATGATACCCTCTTTAAAGAAAGATTTTACTAGTCATCTTTATTTCTTTTGCGAGTTCCCTGTTTAGTAGCATAGCCCATGTCTTAATTGAATAGTTGGTTTTTCTTCATTTTTAGTGTTCTGAGTTCCTTGTATAGTGCTGTCATGAATTTTCTGTTGGAAATACAGCCATAAAAGATTTTCTTCTGTTCTGTGGGATGTGGCTTCACAAGTATGAATTTCGTTTGATATACAAAAGCATTTAGTTCATGAGAATTCATTTTTTGATTCTTGGTGTTATTTCCTGTCCTATTAGAGTTCGATTTAACAAGTCTTTATGGATACCTCCATGTTGAAATATAATTCCCACTTTTTTCTCTAATAAATATGGAGTGTTAGGTATTGTGTTGAGGTCCTTAATCTACATGGAACTGAGTTCTGTTCAGGGTGAGAGATAGGATCTAATCATTCTTTTACATGTTCATATCTCGTTTTCCAGCAGCAATCTTTGAAAATGCTAACTTTGCTTCAGTATGCATTTTGGCATCTTTGTCAAAGATCTTTAGCTTTAGTTCTCTATTCTAGCCCATGTCTCTATTCTAGCATGTCCCAGTTCCATGTCCCTTTATTATTACTGCTCTGTAGTGTAAACTGATGTTTACATCAGGAAATGTGATGTCTTCAGTAGTCTGCTTTCTAAAAGTTCAGGATTGCTTGTCTGTCCTTGTTCTCTTGTGCTCCAACTCAGATCCTCTGGATCTTCACCTTCGGTTCACGGTGTCTTCAGCGATAGGACTTTTCTACCTTTGGAAGGTAACCACTGGCACTGGAAATAGCCTCTTAGGTTTTGGGAGTCTCTTTGATAATCAAGACCACACTCAAAAGTGGACTTCTCTTGCTGACGTTGGAGTACAATTTCTCTTCTTTTCTTCTCTCTTTCTTTCTTCTTCCTTCCTTCCTTCCTTCCTTCCTTCCTTCCTTCCTTCCTTCCTTCTTTCTTTCTTTCTTTCTTTCTTTCTTTCGTAAAACAGGGTTTCTCATTAGCTATAGAACCAGGCCTGGAACTCAATCTGTAGAGCAGGCTGGCCTCAAACTCAAAGAGATCCACCTACCTCTGCCTTCCTAGTGCTGTAATTAAAGGCGTGTGCCACCACCACCCAACTGCAATTTATTTTCAAAAGATTTGTTCATAGATTCAAAGTACCCTCATTATGCTCCTTTATTTCCTTTCTCCTCCCACCAAACTTCTTTTTAACTACCCCTCCTATTTCATGTAGTGTGTCTGTGTGTGTGAGAGAGAGAGACAGAGAGAGAAAGAGAAAGAGAGAGAGAGAGANAGAGAGAGAGAGAGAGAGAGAGAGAGAGAGAGAGAGAGAGAGAGACTTGGAGTCATCTGCATGTAGTAATATTTTTATATCGATATGAGTGGAAGTTATAAATACAAATACTAAAAATAATTATTCAAAAATGGTAATGAATTTATAGAGCCCTCTTATTTTATCTCTTTATTGTTTTCACTGAAAAGATACTGACAATCTGACTCAATTCTGCTTCTTTGAAAGCTATACTTCAAATTTAGAGAGTACTATCTAGTTAAAATAAAAATCCTTTCATAGAATTTGTGTAAAATACTGATATAATCAATTAGAAACTGCTTAATTTTAAAAGCATTTGTGTACCACCATTTCTAAGTAGGATGCTGTACAAGAGAACTTGAACACTACATTTGAGATCTCTCTACCAATCTTTGGTTCATGTTATTGATCTGAGTAATAGGCATTTGCATATAAATAAATGTATGACTGAACATAAAGGTCATGTTAGCAATGTAGAGTAGTTTGTTACTGAAAATGTTCACCAGTAGGAACGGAAAGTTTCATAAAAATGTGTGAATTGAAAATGCTTCTTGTAAATCCTGTCAGTATTATTGTCATTACTTCAGTCCTTGACATAATCTTTTTGTCAACAGTATTCAATCACTTGAGGTCCCTCTTTTTAACTTTTTCAACTCTTTTCTGGAAGAGATGGAACAATAGTTGTGTAAAGGTCAGTCCGAAAAGTCAGGCACGTAAGACAAGACAAGATAACTAGACATCTAATTGAAATAAAGTCATCCAGCTTTGAAACACACCTTATCTCATTCTGTGGCATTTTAAACAAGACTGTTAACAACACGGCCTGGGGTAAATCCAGGATCTAATCTTGGTCCTCTATCAAGTGTTGTTCTTTGCTGCTGTAAAAGTAAAGCCTCTCTTGGGTAATGCCATGCTCACTCATTTTTCAATATTGCTAAAAAGCTATGATATTCATCTGTGGAGAAAAATGAGACATGAAAAATTCGAACACAAGCAGATAATAATAATTTTACCTATTTGCTTTGTGCGTAGGTTTAACATATATTACCCACTAACTCATACCTTCTCTTTTGACATGGTTAGTTTAAATGGCTCTACCCATTTCCCTTAGTAAACCCTTTCAGCGTTTGCCAGAGATGCTTTGTCCCTTACAGGTCATAGAGAATTTGAGCAGTACCCATGGACATATAGGCTATATACCTGTGACAGTGACATCTGAGATCAAAATTTATAACAAACATTCATAAAAACATCATAGTCTCCTTGCTAAATCATGCTTGTTTCACTAGAACACTAACGTTTTAAATCATTTAGCAGCTGAAATTGAACCAAACTCCAAAAATTCACATAAACATTCTTATTCTATGTTACATATCTCATGTCTTTATAACAGTACCAAGAACTTCCCAGGTCTGTGTATGCTTCTTTATTTATAAAATGATCAAAATTATTTTTGAGGGTCTTGATTCTAGAAAGTCTGCTTTCAATTTTGGGAGTCAATAAACATAATTAACATTTATAGATCTTTATGCATGCGATATATAAATGCCTTCAACTGCATGTTTAAACTAAGCCAGAAAAAGAGGACACAATGGTGATTATGGTTTCTAAAATCGGATTTATATTTCCAGACTTCTGTTGCTATGGCAATGACAAAGGTATTCTTGTAATTCATCAAAAATGTATTTCATTCATAGAGTACTTACATTTCAGGACTGTATGTGAAGATTAAAGGAGTTCAAGCATGGAAAACCCTTAGCACAGGTCCCACAGAAGAAATACATAATGAATGCAAATTTTCATAATACTGATGCCACTTTAATTCACCAAGGACCAACGGAACACTTTGGCACAGGGCATAGTAGTTTGAACAATGCCAAAAGAGAAAACAAAATTATACAACACATTCGCTGATGGAATTTGCTCTTTTATTAGTGATAAAGCAGAAAACATGAAAAAGTAAAAAAAAAATAAAGCAAGAGAATAATGGGAAATTATTATTTGCCACTACCAGGAAATGGCAAATGGCTTAGTATCTTAATAGTTATTGAGGCCTAACGGTGCTGCAAACACCATGCTGAACAGGGCATGCATTCTCTTGTGTAAATTCCACAGCAGTCCTTTCTGCATATAGGGAAAGTGAGGAATAGGAAGTGATTTGTTGTACACCGAGTGTTGGAAGCATAGGCATGCCAGCATGTCTTCCTGCTTATAGCCCGTGGTCTCACACATTCACTTTGCAAAGTGATAAATGAGGACCGTTCTCACAAGGGCTCAAAGGCCATTGATGAGCAGTGCAGTTTCTCAATGCCTTGTTCTCCTGAACTGTACTGCATGCACAAACAGTTCCCGTACCTTTGAGTTCTGAGCCAGGTTATCTGCACAATAGCAGCCGTGCTCAGGTAGAGTGGAGACGCTCTGGGGCTGGGGTTATCTGAGTCCACTGGAGGAAATAATACTTGGTCTTTCTGCATTCCACACTAATAAAGTTAAATTCATTTTAGAAGGTAATTGATGTTGTTCTCTGGCTACTGAAATTAATTTGAACCAGATGCCCAGATTTAATATTTCCAGCATTTGCTACATTGGGTCATGTTCTCTGCATAGTCATGATCTGCTTTGAAAAGTCTACCTGGAATTAGCATATTGCTTCAACATTTCCTTCAGCATTTAAGCTCTACTAACAAAATTTACCTTTTGATAACAGCATATGAAACAAAGAATAGAATCTAATGTTATAAAATGACATTATATCATCAGTGAATGTTTGGTTGCCTCCTGACCTGGGTTCCATCCATGCTTGCATTTCTAACATCTCTGGAAGAAAAACAGATATCTGGAGACTTTTTGTTTGTTTGTTTGTTTTGCTTTGTTTAAGGAAAGGTCTCACTTTGCAGCACAGGCTGTCCTAGAATTCACTTTGTAGCCCAAACTTCCTGTTTCAGTCCCCTAATTTTTGGTATTACTGGAATGAGCTACTCTCTCTGGCTACTCATAAGAGTTTTGAAGTATGTTGAGTTATAATTATGCTCAGGTTATGTAATTTTAATGATTAATATTCTGTGTGTCTGTGTATGAGGCTTGTGGGTGGAGGTCAGAGGTCACTGTTGGAGAGGTCCTTCTTTCTTTCTTTTGAAGCAGAGTCTCCAGTTGTTTTCATAATGCTGCACACTCCAGCCTTTTGCCAAACGCCGGAGATTTCTGAACAGTTTTCCTGTCTCTGCCTCTAATCTCTACAGGAATGTAGCGGTGAGAGCTGCATGCTACCGCATCTGGCTTTTTGACGTGGACTCGAGGAGCCAAACTCAGGTCCTCAGGCTTTTGCTGAAAGTTCTTGTTCCTGCTGAGCCATTTTACCAGCTCCTGTTCTCAGGTTTCTTGAATATACCCCAGTTTCCTGTTTTTTTTTTTATCTGTTCTATTTTTCTTGCCTCTAATAAGCATCCATTTTTCAATTTCTATCGAGAGTGTCAAATGTGAATTCAAACTTTTCTTGATCCTTTTATTATGGCCTATATTTCAAAAGTCTCTATCTAAATACATTGATAGTATGTATTCAGACAACTCTGAAGATTAAAACTAAAATTTACATAAAATGCCCAACACAGAGTCATGTTTGCTGGTTCATACTTGTAATCTCAGTGAGATAAACAAGCAATTCTGTCACAGTCTCTGAGAACATAACAAGTCAGCCATGACTGTGACTTCATTAGAAGGTTACCATACTGACAAGGATTTCTATAAATTGGTGAGATGGCTTTCTGTATACAGAATTTGCCACTGCCCAAGCATGAAGACTTGGGTTCAGATGTCCATAAGACAAAAAAGGTGGATATTACATCGTCAACTCCAGTTCTCCTACTGGAAGATGGGAGTAGATGCTGGAATTTCCCTGGAAGCTTTCAGGGAAGCTAGTCCGGTATACATAGATACAAACAAAAGACTACCTCTAACATGGTAGAGGTCAATGACTAATGCCTGAAGTTGTCCTCTGACCTACATATGTGTTCTGTGGCACATGTACATATGTACTCACACACATGAACATGCATAGACACACATCATGCACACACATACAAGGTTTCTTTCTTCTTTCTTTCTTTCTTTCTTTCTTTCTTTCCTTCCTTCCTTCCTTCTCTTCTTTTCTCCTCTTCCTTCTCCTTCTTCTCTTCCTCCTCTTTTTTGAGACAGGATTTCTCTGTATAACAGTTCTGGCTGTCTTGGGACTCACTTGGTAGACCAGGCTGGCCTTGAACACACAGAGATTTGCAAATCCTGGGGATAAAGCTGTGTGCCACCATCCCCTAGCCAATGTTTTCTTTTTTTAAAAGAACAGCCTTTCGTACTGAACACCACCTCATTTTGTTGACAGTACATTTCCCTTTTAGTTCTATTTTGTTTCGAACTTGAAGGCTCTAATTGTTCAAGATTATGAATGCTTAATGTACCATATCTCATAAGTCCTCGGAGATAGGTACAATTGTTTCCACTGTTTACATGGGAACACTGAGACATGATGAGGTTAAATAATATTCTGAGTTTCTCATAGTTTATACAAAATCATGTGAAGACACGAAAATCCAATAAATATGTGTTAATAACATACAGCTTCCTCTGAGAAAACTCCATGCTCACTGTATGTAACTAATGCTGTTCTATTGAGCTACAAATGCACAGGACTGTTAGAATATGCTTAGATTCCAATTCAACAAATGCATTCCCATATCTATTGTCTCTGCTTTAATTAAATTACTAGTAAAGCTAAACACATACATCATTATAGTTTGTATTAAATGATACTTAGATGTGAACAAAACTTTATCATGACATAAATATCTTTTTTTCTTAAACTTGACATCCAAATGACTATACAATGTTTAAAAGTTATAGTGACATTCAAAGTCACATTTTCTGCACCACTCTTTTTACTTTGAATGGATTCTTACCTCAGCTGTTGAATTCTGGTCTCTGTCTAGGCAACTGGACCAACAGCAAGTAGAAAACAAGTGCTGTGAAGGAATAGGACCGAAGCTGATCCAATGGGGCAACCCATTATGTGGATTTGGTATACAGTAATAAGATAAGTATGGTAAACTTTCAAAATGAATCCTTGATCAACTCCAAAGTCCTGAGAACTCTCTACATTCTGCTTCTAGTTTCCTATCTTAAAATTTTGGAAGAAAATGTGAATGACATGCAGTTTTGACTTGTGGAATATTGGACAAATTACTGTGTAAATTTTTAAAGCAGGCTATTTAATTACTAAAGTTATAGACACGTTAGAGGAGGTAAAGTTTAATGGTGTTTGGCTCTACTTCACTCATTTTGTCTTTATAAAGTTGGAGTACCTGTTCCTCTACCTCCCCCTCAGTTTTCTCTTCTTATATATTTATAAATCTCTCTATCATCCATCCATTATCTATCTTCATCTATCTATCTATCTATCTATCTATCTATCTATCTATCTATCTATCTACCTACTATCTATTGATCTATCTGTGTTGAGTATATATTTCCTAGTGTTGGGGACTGAGCCTAAGGCCTCATCATGCATACCGTATCAGTACCCTACTATTGCCCTATGCCTAGATCTTTTTGCTAACTCTTCCCTAAATGTTCTCCTATTACTTGACTAAATGTAAGTTCAGCAACCAAAACACATTTTTAATTCACAAAAGAATCTTTTTATATATGAGACAAGCCTGTGTTCTCAGAGATTCAGAGTGTAATTCAACACAATATCTACACAGAAAAGTGTAATGTACAGACGTTGCTCAAAAACAAAAATATTTAGAATTTGTTGATGCTATATTAAAAGCTTTCTGAGCAATGACTATTTTTACAGGGAAATTGGTGTATTTCTTTTTTTGGTGTATTTCTTAAGACTACTTCAGAGAAACAAAATCAGAAGGACATATACAGAAGGAATATGAAAGGAAATATATAATAAGAATTGGTGAACAGTTATGAGAAGTAAGGTGTGGCTCAATTTATTTAGGCTCGAGATTCCTAAAGTGAGATAGTTCAGTTTTGGTCCACAGGCTTGAAAACTTGTAGGGCCAATCTGAAAGTGCAGAAGATGGACATATCAGTTCATTTGGTCTCTTCTTTTTGATATACTTAGGTCTACAATGTAGCTGATGACACCCACCCACATGGATAAGAAGAATATTTTTCACTCAGCCAAACAATTTGAGGAGTCATCAGCTCCTGGCTTCGCATTATGCTGTCACTGACTTTCTAGTAGATTGCCCCTTGCCTGCACTGTGGCCATCTTCAGTGACTAGAACAAAAGCAAATCTATTGTTGAGACATGTACAGACACCCTCATATAATCACTGTAAATTCTTCATATTTATGTTGAACCACAAGTCTCTCAGATATCAGCGGCTGATATCTTGACCCTTGACTCCTATTTTCCCAGACATGAGTAGCACCGAGACACTCCCTTCATGTGCAACTCATGCTTTTTGTATTTAGTATTCTTTCTAGCTAAAGCACTATTGGCCTACAACTTCGTGATTGTTAATTTTCTGTGTCCACAATCCTGGGTTAAGGAGAGCACAAATAGTTGGCAAAAGTTATTTCAGGATATGTGTTGAGTTTCTTCCTTCTGGGGAGGCATACAGGCAACAAATATAAACCACTAAGAGGCAAGTGAGGCATAATGAGGAGCCAGGCAGGTGATGGCACAATAAAGATAAAGAAATATGATGGTACAATGTCAGTCCGGGGCAATGATGGAATAACGAAGACCAAGGGAGGTGGTGGAACAAAAATCTATTGAGGGAGGCAATATAACAATAAATACCAAAAAGGTGATGGAACAGCAAAGGTAGGGAAGTGGTAGTAGAGTGAAGTCGGGGTATCTAGGGCAAGACCATCAGGCAGTGGAGCGAGAGGAAAATGAGTTAGGGAACTTACATTAGGCGGTTCTCCAGAAATGAGCAAACTAAACAGGTCTGCACTATGTCACAGATGTTTGGTTCTATCTATTGTGATCATAAGTCCCATGTAGGTTAGATACTACAGACAGCAGCCAGCACAGTTTGTGAGGGCAGAAGAAGAGAAAGAATGGGTTTTGTTTCAATCATTGGCATTAGAAGCATGTCATGAGACACACGGAAGAATGCCGTGGGATTCAACATTCATGGCTGGACTGGCAGTGAGAACTTTGCTCAAATATCTTCTGAATCATTTCTTGCTTTCTAATCAACTTGTGTCAGTTATTAGGCCATGTCAAAGTGGGAAGTGTATAGCAACTGCTAATGATTTGTTCACTCATATCTATTTTTGTTTTATGATGAAAATTAGATAATTTTAGCGGCAAAGCTTCACTGAGTAAGGAGTTTAACCAAAGACTTTTGGAATTGTTAAAAATAGTAACCTCGAGTTACCTATCAATCATCTGTGTGTCACTGTGAAGCCTTGACCTAAAAGTGTGGGCTTTCCTTGCTCTCCTGAGACATCAGAGCTCTTCAGTCTTGAATATCACATAAGTTTATAGACATTGATTGGTATTGTCTGCTGAACACTGTAGCAAGTCCAAAGATAACTACAACAACAGATACTTGCTAGTCTCAATGGGTGAATTATCAATTTCTGTGGACAGAATGCACATATAAGACTCTCCATAACATTATAAACTGTGCCCTCCTCCCCCAGGAGTCAAACGAGTGAGCACTTTGGATTTAGAGAAGCACAAGTCCTCATTGCTGAACATGCACAGAAAGAGGACTGTTGTAAGACAGACCTTTTCCTGGGGAGACTCAACACACATACATCTACTCACTCCAGATAGGGAGCCCGTAATAGAACATAGTATGGATACTAGCAACCACCAACTTGGTGAACCAATGAGTGTTTTTGGAGTCAATCTGACTCAATCGTCTGTTGAAGAATCTGAAACATCGATGTTGGATCATCATGATCTACAGTCACAGACTGCTGCTCATATCCCCTTATTGTCTACCTGGATCACAATTTTTCTTCCAGGTTTACAGGAGCAAACACTGTGAACTGTAAAGATTATAAGTTTCTGCTGAAAGCATAGATCATGTCTTCAAAACAAACAAAAAACAACTCCCTACGTTTCCCCTCAGGAACCTGTCCCTGTCTTCAGCCTGTGGCTACAAGTAAACAGGAACAATATGGGAAGCCCTTGAGTGTTGTGTCCAGTTAAAAATAAAAATGACAGAAGTGGTTGGAAGCCCCTAGCATGATGACAGGTTGTTGGAAAAGCTAAGTTTAGGGAATTGAATAGTTACAATCAGGACATGTAGGCACATTCATGTTTGAAAAGGAAAAAGAAACCACATTTCTTCTTTTCTCTTCTTTCTCTCTCTCTCTCTCTCTTTTTAAAAATATTTTATTATTACACAGTGTTCAATCTGCATGCCAGAAGAGGGAGCCAGATCAAATTACAGATGGTTGTGAGCCACTATATGGTTGCTGGGAATTGAACTCAGGACCTTTGGAAGAGCAGCCAGTGCTCTTAACCTCTGAGCCATCTCTCCAGCCCCTCTTCTTTCTCTCTTACCAGCTCTTTTTTTCTTTTTCTTTCTCCTTCTCTTTCCTCTCCTCTTCCTCCCCTCTCTCTTTTCTCTCTGTCACCCCTCAAACACAGACACTCTCACACACACGTACACACAATCAACTTAGTCAGATTTCTAGTGTTACAAAGAAACAGCTAGACTGTGCAAGCAATTATCTGATATTCACATGTGTCCATGACTGCTCTTGTTCAGAGAGCTTAACAGTCTGGATCAGATTGTTTGAGTAACTGACTTTCTGAGACCTGATGAACAGGTAGAAATTCTCTAGGGAAAACAGCCTAACAAGAAAAGAAGAAAACCATGACAAAACAGCATGCCCAATGTGACAGAAATCGCAGGAGGTGTCACGAGCTGAAGCTGTAAAGCAGTGGCTAGCTTGCCAGCTTTGGATGTGCATGTGGTCTAGAGGAAGTGCAGGTCTATTTAGCCCTAGTGATAGAGCTGGCATCTCAGAACACATTGTCTTTGGAGGAATACCTTGCTCAGCCTAGATATAGGGGGAGAGCCTTGGTCTTGTCTCCAATTGAAGTGTCAGAATTTGTTGTCTCTGCATAGGAAGCCTTACCCTTTCTGAGGAGTGGATGGTAGAGCAGGGTGGGGGGGAGGGTGAGATGGGGAGAGGGGAGGGGGTGGGAACAGGGATAACTATGTAAACTCAGCAAAGATTGTATTTAAAAAATTCTTAATTAAAAAAAAGGACAAAACAAAGAAAAAAAACAAAGAAATAATGACGACAGATGTGCACGGCATGTTGGACTTCTCTGTAATCATTCTCTTATTGCTAACATCATCCAAATTACTACAAATTTCCAGAGATGTCACATCATTCTCAACTGACATATCATTAAGACAGCTCATGATTCTACCTTAAGAGCGTCATTCTACATAGGTGTCCATGTTTTAAAGTTCCTCCACTTTCCTTAGCATCGAATTGCTGTGGGTTCACCACAATTTCCTCTCACCCTCTCCTTTGTCCTCCCACTCTCTCCCCTTCACTCCTGCTTCAATCACAAAGAGAAAATAAACAACAC
>JAQHUG010000030.1:10848579-10879613 GCA_028555095.1 Dicrostonyx torquatus
TCAACACATAGACTGCACTATTTCACACACTCTGGACACAACCCACACTGCACCAACATGTACATACATACCCACTGCACCAAGATATACACACTGTACCAATGTGTACGCAAACCCACAAACACACACTGCACCAATACACATGCAGAACATACACTGTACTATCAGAAACTGCAACATATGCACATTGTAACCTACACACATTTCACCAACACACATGCACTGTAAGAACACACACACTGCATCCCCCACTGCACCTCCCAATGAACCATCACACACACCCAAATGCACCAACATAGAGCAGATACATACAATATACCAATGCATCTAACTGCACCAACACACATATACACACTCTACCCCCCTACTGCACCGACACACATATATTACACTGTACCAGCATAATACTGTCTTCCTTCAACACACTGCACTACCCAATGAACCAACATACACATACTACAATAACACACGCATATATTTTACTTCCCACTGGACCAACACACACATACAAACACATTGTATCAACATCAAAACACACACACACACACACTGAGGTTGTCACAGCCATTTTCTGATCCATCTGTCTCTGCTCATTTTATGTAGGTATATTGCACTTTATTTCTCTGTCTCCATTTTGCTGGCTCCAAATGTACAATTCTTTGGCTTAAGGCACTCTGTAAAGATGTCTTATAAGGAAATTAATGACTTAATACTTTTCAAAAACATGCAGTCAGGAGTCCTTGGTACAGGGGAAGAATACTGCACGGGCCAGAGTACAAAGATGACCAGGAGGTATCAGCAGCTAGAGAAAGGCATCTCTCTGTTAACGCAGCTGATGGCCTCCCGGGCACAACACCACCTTTGCCCCTGTTTTCTCTTCCTGATGCCTGGTTATTCATCTTTTGCTTTTGTGCCTGCAGTCCTCATGCATTTTCTGCCCCAGAAGCTTGACCATGTTGACCTTAGAAAGAGAGGTGACATTTCTGGAATAAGACCAGCAAGTTACAAGACAGACTTGGTAGAGGACTTAAAGTGTGAGCCCCAGGAGGTCTAGCATCTTCTCCTCTCTGAAGCCAAGCCAGTGGAATGTGTTCTGAGAGCTGCAGTCATTATGAATGAGCACACCAGATTTCTTTCTCCTCTGACTGTGTAGGGTTTCAGTTTCTGGCATTCATTTTACACTATGTAATGTGCCTTGCCAGACAGTGCATCCTAATAGGAATAAAGCACAGCTTTCAGATATAGTGCACTTGTCACGGCAGACCTGACATCCAAGTAGGTATCTTGGCTGTTTGCTTTGCTGGGAGTAGTTCTCATCTAAACATTTCCTTTATGTTTCTACAGTGAGGAGGTCAAGAGAATGAAGGAGAGTCACACATAGTGTCACTTTGGTGAGTCATGTTTGGTATATGCCACTTTGGTATTTGTCATGTGCTGTACAGTTGGAAATTCACTTATGTGTCACTATTGATTGGAACCTGATCCAGATGACTAGGATGCCACAATTTTCTGTCTCACCTACCTCTGTTGGAAATTCATTTAGCTCTGAGCTCTGGGAGTGTTCACAAAAGCCTCCCCAGCCAAGTCGCTCACTGGGTCTCCTTCATATGTTTATTCTGGTCCTTTCTCAAGGTTTGGGAGTAATGAGGCATTTTAGCTTATAAAATCTTTGCCTCACCTGTGGTCAAAGAAGTGTCAGAAAAATTAAAGAATACTTAGAACACAAGGGTAAGTAAAATTTTATACTGCCTCTGTATCTTATTTAGTTCAGAAAGCATTAGAAGATAATATCCCATGCATAACGATTATCTAATTTGTAATTTTAATGTCTGTCTCATTCAATTAAATAAGTGAATAAAATATGACAATAAGGAATAAGGTGTTCCTGTTCCTAAAGTGGCATCTGTAATGGGTTTCTTTTCTTTCTAAATTACATGTACATAGATCAGTGTCTCTGTGCATGTATGCATGTGTGCCTGTACCTAGAAAGGCCAGAGACATGGATCCTCTGGAGTTGGAGTTACAGGTGGTTGTGAGCTTTGAGACTAGATGTTGGGAACATCAATCAGGTTCTCTGAAAGAGGAGTCTGAATTCTTGACTGCTGACCCATATTTTCAGCCCTGGTAGGTTTCTTTAAAAAAATGTTCCCACCATGAGAATCTTTTCATTTCTGTCATCTTTTAAATATGTTGGTTGGTTGGACAAGTTTGTAAAACTCTACAACCAAGCTGTTCTGTTTCGTTTTCCGCAGATGATCCCACCACAGTTACAGTAAGAATTGTTGATCCAGGTGAAAGGATTGCTTGAAAACCTTGCCTCAACTCTGATCAAGGAGGCTGTGTTAGCACCCACTTTGTCAGCAGCTTTGGGAAGGCCCTGTCTGGTATAACATTCATTTCTTTCCAGATGTTTTGCCCAGAGCCAGTGAGAATGGGAAGTTAATCACACATGGAATCCAGCAGTCTTTGCCCTTTATCTCTTTATAGTATGTATTATAAATCATAATATGTATTACAATGATCAGACATATTATCTTTTTTGCTACACCAAAGAGTGAAAACAAAATATCCCTAGCAACACACCATGGTTTTGTCTGTGATCAAGAGAAAAAAGCTGTAATTTACATCTTCTAAAGCACAGGATGTCTTCCTCCATAACTGTGGTTAGAGTATTCTTTTCTCATTTCCTTTATTCCTGGCAATGTGTTCCGTATGGCCCCTTGTTCCTGCTGTATTTCACCATGATTACTGTCTGTGCATTTATAATGAGATTTTACCAACAACAACAAAAAAATGTCTCCTGCATTTGCTTCAGGGCAATTTGATCAATCTCTTATTCCAAAACCAAATCTTGGTGTGTACTACCCATTCCATTCCTTCATACTAAAAAGTATTTTCTAAATTTCTATTCTGAGTGACACATGACCCAAAATTTGTGTGTAGATTAATGGAAGGCAGGCCACAGGTCAAAGTGATAATCACCACCTACTGTGGTAATGCCCTGTGTCAGGGAACAGATTAAGGGTTGCACTAAGTAATATTCAGACAAGACATTTGTTAATAGAGTTTTAAGAAACTACTTTTCTCTGAAAATGAGACACACTCTCACTTATTTTAATCACATATACTGACATTTTATTTAACATTTCACATTTTGGGGGGAGTGGTATTTGTTTTATTTAGCGTTTTTATTGCTGTGAAGACACATGACTTGAGCATATAAAGCCTACTTCCACGGTGACACACTTCCTCCAAGACTACACCTAGTCCAACAAGACCATACCTCCTAATAGTGCCAATTCCTCTGGTGGCCATTGTTTTTCAAATCACCACATAATTTTCCTTGTGATGACAAATTATTCAGCAAGATCACCTTAATGGAGAGAGAGAGAGAGAGAGAGAGAGAGAGAGAGAGAGAGAGAGAGAGAGAGAGAGAATGAATCAATACTGGTTTCCTCCCACAATCCTTTCTATTCAGTCTGGTTTCCAGTCCTTAGGATGATGTGATCCACACTTAATGGTCTTCCCTACTCAGTTAAAACTTTCTGGAAACTCCCTCAAATCAAACCCAGAGGTGTCTCCTAGGTGATTCAGTCAAGGTGACAATTAAAATCAATCATTATGACAGATATGGTAGTACACACCTTTAATCCCAGCATCCAGGAGTCAGAGACAGGAGAGCTCTGTGAATTTGAGGCCAGTTTGGTCTGTATAATTAATTGTAGTCCAGTCATGGCAACAAAGGAAGACCTTGTTGGGTATCAGGTACATATATATACCCCCAAACTGCTGCTTTTATTAAAGAGAGATGTGTAATTTATTTCTTATATTGGATGATTCATGCACATTTGGTATGTGGAAACACACACACACACACACACACACACACTTACCTATTTGTGGTTGCTCATGTGAGATACCTACCAACTTGCCAAGAACAAAGACAATGTAACTTTTCAAAGTAGACTAAGATCAATGGTAGAAAAGACAGACATTTTAAAAAAAGACCTTTAGGAGAAAGTGGTATTTTAACTGCCCTTGAAATAAGGTTAAGAGTTAAACACTTAGAAGTAAGTCTGTGTTTCACTTACATTGAACATTTTAGATATGTTTAAAATCTTCTATATAGTTCACATCTCCTTCATCATCCTACAGTGAAAACTGCCTCTTCCCCCATTAATTTATGTTAGGATTAAAATACAATATTCTTGAGGGAAGACACTAATCCAGGTTTCCCATCGCTTAGTTTATTGATTTTTGTTTTACTAAAAATAACATTCATGACTGTAGCTAATCATCCTGGAATAAAAGCACAAGAAGACTTCAGGCATCTGAACAGCTTAAATGTAATGCAACGGGGTGCTTCTTATAAAGTAGATAGTTTTTAGTCAAGGTCATTGCAGGTTATTCAAAATTTACCAAATTGCATTCTATCAAAAAACAACAGATATATCTAGAATATTGTCACCAAGTAAGTAGGAAGACTTGAAAAAATTTAAGCTTATAAATAGATGTCTGAGTTATGTAGACAAAGACTTTCTATCTTCATGAGCACAATAGTAAAATGATAGTGTTTGGATGAAGTGGGTCGGTGTTTGAAACAATGGGGCTTGGAATCAAGGATTTACTGGGAATGAGTTTGTTAGCTATTGTACTGATAACACCAAAGAACCACTGGTCTTAGAAAGGAACATGAGAGCCAATTGTTTATTAAGTCAGAGTGTATTATTTTTCTGAGAGCTATCCTAGAAATCTGTAAGCTACAGACACCTTGACATGGCAAGGAACAGTGTCTCTGTAAGCTACAGACACCTTGACTCCAAGGTGTCCGTGGAGTCAAGCAGAGCATGCCAGAAGCAGAACCATGATTCCAGGATTCAACTCAATGATAGGTTTTGAGATTGATATAAACACAGCAGATGATTGGGCAGAAGAAGGTTGGGAAATGGCTGAACAGCAAAGAGCTGCCAAGACATTCTGGATACGGTGCTACAGAATGGTTCTTATACATACTAATACTATGTGCTACTTTAGTTTATTGGTTCCTGAATTTGATTAGCATACTATAGACTATTTATATTTTTCAAGAATATTCTATTAGATCACTTTGTCAATTTATGACCAATCTGCTCTCATCATCTTTCTGTGTGCATATCTGTTGATATTTTGGCTTTATTTGTTTTTTGTATCCATCTTGTCCTGAACAACAGAATTATGCTCAGTCACTTTGGAGCTGGGGCTGGAACTTAACATCCAGAGGCAGACCTTCGCTTTCTACCAGCAAAGCATATGAGCAGATGGGAACTGACAAAAGTTATTGCAGCATGAGAATCTTCTCTTTCAGGATGCGACAGCCACAAAGAACAGTAAAACCAGAAAGATTTATTCATGCTTTAAATTCTATAAGCTGAGAAACTACATTACTGCACTTAATCCCAATAGTATAAATGAAATATGTGTGTGTTTAATATGTATATGTACACATATAACCACAATAAATATGTACCTGTGTAGATATGCATGGGAATGTGTGTGGAATTGTGTTACTAGGGTTCAAACTCCATGCTGGGTTAGACTCTTCCACTCAGTTACATACTGTCTTAAGTTAATTTTTTCTCTTTTTCTATTTACAGAAACATATTTTTTCCATACCATATATTCTGATTATAATTTCCCCTCCCTTACGTCCTCCAAAATCTTCCCCAACTCCCATCCCATCCAAATCTATGCCCTTTCTGTCTCTCCTTTGAAAACAGTCACCTAAAGAAAAATTTTTAAAAATATAGTAAGATCAAACAAAAATAAACAAACCATAATAGAACTAAAAAATAATAATAAAAAAAGCAGAAAAAAAACCCAAACAACAAAGAGCCAAAGAAAAAGAAACCCACATAGGAATAGAGACACAGGTTTAAACACACAAGAATTTTATAAAAACCCAAACATAAGCCATAATATATACATAAAAACCTGTAAGGTAAAAATAAATTCTTTTCTTGGCCACCTTTGTGAGATGCAATTCATACCTGGCACTACTCAGGTAGCAAAAAATCTGAGAACAGATAGGCCAAGGACCAACAGGAAAAACCAAATGCTACCATTCTGTTAAAGGAATGGCGACATCAAATGACTCCTGACAATGTTGTACTATACTCATAGAACAGTGCCTTGCTCAGTCACCACCATAAAAGCTTCCTCATGCAATAGCTGGGAACAAATACAGTGGCCTGCAAACAGACAATGTGCAGAGAATGAGGAACTTTGAAACACTCAGGCCGAAATGGGATGGCTCCATCAAATCCCTGCTTCAGGGCTCAGGGAACTTCAAAAAAGAGGAGGCAAGATTGGAAGAGCATTAGGGGATGGAGGACACAGGGAAACAAGGCCTTTTAAACACAGGACCACATCATGTATGAACTCAGAGTGTATGACACCATAAATGCCACCTGCATGGGTCAATTCCAGATGTGACCCTAGCACTGAGATTAGTGGACACAGCTCCCTGTTTCTAACCCAGAGGCTATCTCCAATTGATAACCAGTCCCAACTGAAAAATCTGTTCTCTTTAACATAGCCTGACAGGGTATGAAAACCATTCTTGAGGGTAGGCCTCATACCCAGCATTAGAAGACCAACACAACATGAATGTTATCTTGGAAGGTTCTTAAGCTCAACTTTATTTCCATTTGTGGATGGGAACCATGGCACTCAGCAAGGTAGATAACTTGCCTTGTGGTAAGAAACTAATATAATTACATTCTTTGTTCTTTCTTTCTCCTTACCTCCAAACATCCCGATGTATTCCTCTCTTGCTTTTAAAATATCGTCTTTAATTTAATTGTTGTTACACATATGTTATATATTGCTAAATATGTAATACAACATGTAACATTACTTGTAGGTATGTCTTCAGGACTGAATTTAATACCGGATAACTAATTTGTGGGCTCTTCCCTGGGGGAGACCGCTGATCTCAACATTCCTTATGTGCCTGTAGTTCTTTATATAGGGTTGAGTCCACATGAACTTCCCCTCTTCCATGTTAGCATGCCTGCCTTTGTTATTGTTGCATGGGTCATGTTTATGCAGCCATGTCGGTGAGACTTTGTAGGTGTAGATTCTGAGGGCAGTTTAAGCAGTGCTGTGACGACAGATGAAGAGTTAAAATACAGAGTATCTGGGACAGTTTTCTGACCATAGCTATTGCAACTTTGATTCATGCAGAAGCTATGATAAAATGGTGGGTGGAAAAGAGTACTATGGAGGGTGATTCCACTCTCTCTTTGTGAATAAAGGGGCAGCAATATATGATGAAATTGTGAAGGTTAGTGTGTGTGAGTGAATGTGTGTGAGCATGTGTGCACATTTGGTAGATGTAGTTTATTTTGAACACATTTGTATAAACTCTGTCCATCATGCTACTTATAGGCTTTGAACTAGTTTATTGTCTAATGCTGTCAGTTAAAAATAATATTTCTTTTAGAAATGAAAGACAAGCATTTCCAATTTAAATTTGCAAAAATTACTAGAAGATTGTCTTGTTGGAGGCTGCACTGCAATTGTCATCATGATAAGAATAGCAACTAAAATAACAACTAAAAGGAGAATGTTTTGGATATTTCTAAGTAAATCATATAATTATTGTTCAACGATATGCTGAGAATACAGGTTATTTAACTGAATTTTTTCCACACAGACCACTGAAGAACACCTTTCTATTTCTGTGTCTGGGTGTGTATCTGGTGTGTGTGTTTCTTTGCATGTATGCATGAGTATGTGTGGGGTATGTGCACTCACATATGCATATACATGTAAAGGGTAGAAGTCAGCATTGGTTGATTTTCTCAGTTGCTCTCCTCTATATCCTTTGAGAAAGGATCTCTCAATGAAAGCACAGCTTTGAAATTCATCCACTCTGACTGGCCAACAAACTCCAGGGATCATCCTATTTCTCCCTACACAGCAGCAAGGTTACAGGTGTATATAGAAGCACCCACATTTTAAGCAGGGTTTGTGGATTCCAACCCAGAACTCCATGCTTGTTCAGCTGTCGTTCTATCAGCTGAGACATCTGCCCATCCCTAAAGACATTTTCTTTCAAGGTGACATTTTCTCATTAGGAAAGCAAGCCCTGACTGCCAACATATACTTACACTCATACCACAGGCCATCAAATGGACACATTGCAGTTTCTGACAACATACAAGACAAATTCAGAATGAAAGCACACAGAACTGTACTATTAAATCACTCTTTGTGTGGTTGAGAGAATTAAGGTCATGCAAAAGAACCAAGGTCATATTGTTCAACATTCTAAATCATAAATGACAATTGAAACACATACCCAAACACATCCATATACATACCACTCTGTTAATAGAATATATAAAAATTTGAAAAGGAAAATCCCTAAGCCCATGAGATATAAACTGAATCAATCATAAGGATAAACAAGACCATATAAATTAATGATCAACATCAATTTCTCCTTCTAGCTATAGGATTTCACTGAATTAATCATTTTTGCAATTATAATTCTTCACAGTTATTCAGTGAACAAAAGGAACATATGCAAGCACTAACAAAGCAGGAAGAGAGATTTGCTCAGTGCATGGCAAAGGAGAGATTTAAAAGTCAACCATCAGATCAAATTATTTGTTCCAGATCTGAAATAAAAGCTATGAAGAGTGAATATGACAGACTTTGAAAGTTAAAAGGAGATGGTCTACAAGAGGTTCAAGGTGACACTAATAATCCATTCTTTGTCTAGTGAGACTGAGCTAGGAAGTCCCTTACTTTATAGGAGTGACAATCCCATGAAATGCAGCTTAAGCCTTGAACCACATGTATGTTTAACTATGGGATTGTTTAAGTCATAATAAAAGGGAGGTGGTGCAGCAAGGTAAGTCCAATTTCATAAATCATAGAAACTACCATGGTATTCTGTGGTCTGTAACTTAGCTTTAGGCTTTCAGAAGTACTAGATGTAAACATCCAACCAAGGAAACAACAAACTAGCTAGAGATTAGTAAACCAATTCTAACGAGAAGTTGAGTTAAGGAGCAGCCAGTGGAGAAAGTCAAGAATCTGTGAGATAATAGCCAGCCCAGATGTGTTCTACTGAGAGGAGAAAGTCACTAGTTTCCCCGTTCTCTCTACTGAGGAGAGAAAATTACCTACTGCCTCTTACTTCCTCCCTCCTCCCCTCCCACTCTCACTCCCCTTCTCTTTCTTTAGAGACAGAGTCTTCCCATGTAATCACAGCTAGTCTGGTAAACACTGTATAAACCAGGTTTATCCCAAAGCTCCTGATCTTTCTACCTCAGTATCCTAAGGGATGGAATTATGAACATGAATCATGATGCCTGCTTCACTTGATAGATTTTAATATCTCACAGGGCTTCATTTTTTAAAAAAATTATTTTAAAATATATTTTTATTGTGGTAGATAATGTCATTCAATGTATTCTGATCATATTTACCGACCCTGCTCCTTTCCTATCTCTTCCCTGATCTGCTTCCACCACAAAAATTTTGTCTCTGTCCAGGGAGAAATTGTTAGGATGGTACTGTGTTATAAATTTATGTCAACAAAAATTACACATATATAAATTTCTTATCTATACATATATAATATACTGATATGTTTATATACAATAAATTAGTGAAATATTCTTTACATTTTCTTTATTTTTCAAAAATTTCTTAAATCTTTCTGTTTTGGTAAGAATCTCCAGGACTTTCAAGCTATTGAGAAACAAAAGCAATAACTAATATCATTGTTCTTTATTACTTGTACAAAGATTGTCAGGATGCAGAAAAACAAAGCTAAACAAAAACAAATTTTCCAGGGCAATCTTGACCCAGATTTGAGGGAAAATTTATAGTGAAATCATAACTGTGTGTCTGGTAGAAATTAGGATGAATGTTTTCCTTTAGGTGTTTTACAACATGCAAGTCACTTTTTTTTCTTTCAGTATAAACAGTCCAATTTAGTTCCTTCTCTTTCTTTTAAAAATGAACACTGAGAATTTCATCATCTATTTTGATCATATTCACCCCTTCCAAGTCATCCAAGATGTACCTCTACTTTCTTACCCAGCCAACATTGTGCTCTTAAAAACCAAACCAAAACAAAAATCCCTCAAAACTAAACAAACAAAACAAACCAGAGTCCAATCCACTGTAATCTATTAGCATCCACTGGTGTGGTGATATTTTTTTGTATTTTAAGAAATAAAGTTTGCCTTATAATCAGAGTGCAGAGCTAAGTCACTTTGGCCAAGGAATGGTGGTTCACACCTTTAATCCCAGGGAGAGCAGAGGCAGTCATATTGCTGGGAGTTCAAGGCCACCCTGAGCTACAAGAGATTAGATGTGTCTAAAAAAGAAACAGCTCACACAAAGGTGATCCTAGCACGTGGGATCCCACACTTTTAATCCCAGCAGTAGGAAGGTGGAGACAGGAGTGATAGGGCTGGGTGGAGAGAGAGGAATATAAACCAGGAGGAGACAGAAGCAATGCAGACTGAGGTTTGATGGAGACTTTTGCTATTTGAGGATGCAGTCTGAAGCTGTCAGTCAGAGGATGCAGTCTCAGGATTTCTAGAAACAGGATCACTCGCTCATTTGGCCTGAGGATTCGGTAGAGGTAAAAGGTCTCTCTAGTGACTGGCAGCACCACTTCTCTGATTTCTCAGCTTTCATGCCTTTACCTGATTTCAGGTTTTTATTATTAAGAAGAATTAGAATTTGTGCTACACACTGGAGCATGGTTGACTTTTCAAGGGCCTATGCCCTTAAAGAAAACTGTCTCTCACTCCCAGTGTCTATTAGTTTGTCAACAGATCTTCAGCTGGGATGAGAACTCACACCCCTCTCCCCCTGTCCTGCTGGGATTTTTGTACAGCTTGCACAAGTCTTGTGTGTGCTGTGAGTTTATGTGTGCGACTGCCTTGTTGTGTCCTGAAAACATGGGTTCCTTATCTTTCATCTCTAGAGCCTTTACTTTTCTCATCCCTTCTTCCTCAATGATGCCTGAGCCTTGGGCAAATGGGGGGTGTGTGTGACACAGACATCTCATTTAAAACATAATTCTGCACTATTTATTCTCAGTATTTGACCAGTTGTGGGTCTCTGTGTTAATCACCACATACCAAAGAAAGAAGCATCTCTCATAAACTTGAGAGATGCACTAATGTAACTCATTGCAAGTCAGTTTTGCACCATGACCACTTAGCAGCATAATAACAGTAGGCTCTCCCCTAGGACCTCTGACAATGAATTTTTTGTCACAGGTTCATGGACCCATATGGTGTCAGGCATAGGTTTCTTCATGTGTAGCAGAACTTACATGCATCCAGAAAGTGATGGATTATTGGAAAGGGGTGTCTGTTGGGCTTCAGATTCAAGAGTCATGTTGTGTGAGGATTTTAGAGTATCAAAATATAGTCAGTGGTCATTGTTTAGGCACTTTGCACACACTAAATACATTCTTGTTCTCAGAAAACAACATAGGAGAGTAGGTAGTTCTCAGTGGCATGCCTCAAGGAAGCAATGTTTTTAGGTGTCTTTTCTTTGGTCCGTTTTGCATTGATGCTGGAAAATGAAGGAGGAATGGCCAGTGTCTGCTGGGGTAGTGGGTATAGCCTCTGGTGGGAACAAGAATGAGAGGCAAGCCAAACTTCTTCACCAGCGGCTTCAACAAATCCTGCTCAGTCATAGTGTCTCTGCAAAGTGCTTTTATTTTATTTATTTTTAAAGTTATATTTTTAGTGTTTATTGGTGTGTGTGTGTGTGTGTGTGTGTGTCTGTGTGTGTCTGTGTGTGTGCATGTGTTCCTGGAAGCATGAGAGTGCCTATGGAAACGAGAGGAGGACTTTGGATCCACTTAAGTTACAGCCATAGACAGTTGTGGCTTATTCAACAAGAGTCCTGGGTACAAAGTACTGGTCTTGTATAGAAGCAGCAAGTAATTTAAATCACCAAGCCACACTTTCATTCCCAAAATACAAAGGAGGAGTCAGGGTGGCTGGCTTGCTGCCTGCTGTTGGGTGCTCATGGTGTTGGTGAATGTGCTGACTGTGCTCTGCACTTGTTTGGGCTCATCCAATGGTGTCCATTGCACTCCCAAAATTCATACTTCTAGTTCTGCTTAGCTGCATGGCTTTCGGTCCATGAAATCTTTTTGATCATATTTTTAAAATGAGCCACAAGTCTCTTCATTGAAGTGATGTTTTTTGTTCTAATTTTAAGACACAAATGAACTGTTCTGCTAATAAAGTCACAAGGTAGACACGGTTATTAGACTAACGTCCACAAATAATTGAAAGAGAAATGTGGTTAAAATATAAACCAATTTACTTTTTATACTTGGTATTACTCTTTTGTATTAAAATACAGATTAAACCACCACAGCACAGTTGTGGGTGAGAATTCAGGGAGTTTCAGTGATTTTTTAAGTCATTAGATATAACAGTGACAATTGACCACTCAACACCAGAGGAGAAATAAAGCCATTATGATGAAATGACCAAAAGCAGTACCAAACTGAGAAGACAAAAATTGAAGGTCAGAAGTTAGTGGCACTATTACCTAAAGTGAAGTTGTTATAACTAAAAACTAAAACAGATGTCTTTGGCACTTTGAAGTAAGAGCAACTGAGATTTTGACTGGCTGAACTCAGGACCACCAAAATCTGTAAAGTTTTTGTTGTTGTTTTGTTTCTTTATTTGTTTTTGTATAACTTAGCCCCTTACAGTTTTTTTCAGAGTCAAAAACAATTTTTATTTGAATCCATGTAGTATACATGTAAAAACAGCCTTGACTCTTTAGATCCATCAAATATTTTATTGTTTCTTGACTCAGCCACTTTGCTGAACGTGTATATTAGCGGTAAGATTTCCCTGGTAGAAATTTAGAAGTTGTTTATGTATACTAGCATATCATCTCAAATAATGATACTTTTCCTTCTTCCTTTCCAATTTGTATCCCTTTAACCTTCTTTAATTGTCTTATTATATAGCTGAAACTTCAAGTACTATATTGAATAGCTATGGAAAGAGTGGAAAACCTTGTCTTTTCCCTGATTTTAGTGGAATAACTTTACATTTCTCTCTGCTTAATTTGATGTTGGCTATTGACTTGCTGTATATGGCCTTAATTATGTTTAGGTGTGTTCCTTGTATCCCTGATATCTCCAAGACTTTTTATCATGAAGGGATGTTGGATTTTGTCAATATCCCACTCTCACTAATGGACAGGTCATCTAGACAATAACTGAATAGAGAATTAATGATATAACAAATGTTATGTCTCAAGTGGACCTAACATATCTACAGAACATCCTTTCCAAACATGAAAAAAATATAACTTATCAGCACCTCATGGAAGATTATTCAAAACTGACCATATGCTGGGTCACAAAGCAAATCTCAACAGATAAAAATAATTGAAATAGCCCCCAGTATCTTATCAGACCACCGTGGATTAAAACTGGATTTCAACAACAACAGAAAGCCTACAAACTCATGGAAACTGAGCTACTCACTTCTGAATCAACACTGATCAAGGAAGAAATAAAGAAAAAATAATTAAAGACTTCTAGAATTCAATGAAAATGAATGCACAACATATTCAGACTTAATGGGCACAATGAAATAGGTGCTGAGAAGAAATTTTCTATCACTAAGTGCCTTCATAAAGAAGCTAGAAAGATCACATGCTAGCAACTTAACAACACAACTGAAAGCTATAGAACAAAAAGAAGCAAACACACCCAAGAAGGCAGGAAATAATCAAATGGAGACAGAAATCAATAAAATAACAACAAAGAAAGCAACACACAGAATCAATGAAACAAAGAGTTGTTTCTCTGAGAAAAACAAGAGAGACAAACTCTTATCCAAAATAACAACTACAACTACAACAACAAAAACAGAGAAAGAATATCCAAATTAACAAAATCAGGAACAAAATGGGGCATATAATAAAAGACGCTGAGGAAATCTAAAAAATCATTAGATCATATTTCAAAACCCTGTACTCTACACAACTGGGAAATCCAAAAGAAATGGACAATTTTCTCAATGAATACCTCTTATCAAAGTCAAATTACGATAAGACAAAAACTTAAATATATCTATAACCCCTAAGAAAATAGAAGCAATCTTTAAAAGTCTCCTACAAAAAAAGAAAAACCTTGAGGGCCAACTGGTTTTAGTCCAGAATTCCACCAAATTTTCAAAGAAGAGCTAATACCAATAGTTTTCAAATTATTTCACAAAACCTAAACAGAAAGAACATTGCTCAACATATTTTATGAGTCTACAGTCACCCTGGTACCTAAATCATGCAAAGACTCAACAAAGAAAGGGAATTACAGAAAAATTTCAGTCATGAACGTTTAAATAAAATACTTGGAAACCAAATCTAAGGACATATCAAAAAGGTCATCCACCATTATCAAGTGGGCTTCAGTCCAGAGATGCAAGGATAGTTTAATACATGAAAAACTATCAATGTAATCCACCATATAAACAAACAGAAAGAAAAATATAAGATAATTTTATTAGATGATGAAAAATATTCAATAAAATCTTACATTAAACTCTTAATTGTTAAACATTGAGATAAAAATCCAAGGAGTTTGTCAAAGTACACTTTCTCTTCAGTCCTGTCCTTCTACAGCCCAGACATACACTGTCATACAAAGACACACACACACACACACACACACACACACACACACACACAGAGTATGCTGTTCTGGATAAAGCCCAACACAATATCTTTGTCATTTTAATGTAATCAGGAAGTGAAATTTAAACAATTTTTTTCAGTTAGTAAGTACTCAGCTAAATTATTTGTTTCCTGTTAAACTCAATGTCTTCCAATGTAGGAGTCTATAGCTATGTGTGCTGATTGGTCCCAAGGGTAGAACCCTGGACTTTACATGTTTGACAATAACTCTATCATTGAGCTATACACTACCGCTCTGTTTTCTTTTTCTTGTGGTTTGTAGCTGTTGGTGTAATATGCCTCAAACTAGTCTGGATTCTAATTTTAAGTAGAATTGAAGACCTATAATGTTATATTGTTAATCAAAGATTTGAACCACACATGTAGACAAAAATCATATAACAGTTTCATTGTATGGCTGGACATACCTACATCTGATAGCCCTAATGCTGGCTTACCAAAATAAAGAAAATTGTATTTTAAGGGATCAAGACACTAGGGTCAGCTATTCTCATGAATTTTTCAATACCCAAGGCATGGTAAAAGTGATTGATCTAGACATTTTCAAAGTGGCTCTGGACATTTTTTATTTAACTAGATATTTTCCTTATATCTAGGGACCAGGAAAGTTATTATTTTCTGATTGCGATTGTATTCCCATGGGGAGAAAGGCCCAACACACTGTCTTTATTCTGCTGACCCTGGGAAAGTATACCCCAAGATAGATGTGTTATTATGGGATGACTAATCTCTATGAGTTTAGAAAACAAGGGATACTTCTTGTGGCAAAGAAAAAAATGAAAGCTATATTTTAAGGTAATGATTATGTAAAAGATCCTTCTAAAATGGATGGTCTTGAGAAGAGAAAATATAACTTGTTTGCTTCATGAAACTCATTTGCTTCTTCCAATGGGGTCCTTTGTACACAACATAGATTTTCTAATTAAGCATCAGAAATCAATTCTTTACTGCTATGATGGGAAACAATCTGCTGCACAGAACATTTTTTGTCAGTTGGGAAAGGGAGGCCAATGTTCAGGAGGCTTATTGAGGTGGTTCAGGTACAATTTCACTCCATCTGACCATGTCACCTGATAACATAAATCACAAAATAATCCCACACCAGTTCAGAATTATGAATAATAAAAGGGATATTTATTTAAGGGGAAAACTTACAGATCATTGTCCTAGATAACAGTCCTCTGCATGAACAGGAACAGAGTCTAGCAGCTGGAAGGGAGAGACAGAAGCAAGAGAGCAGGCCACACATTTACCGCATCTTTTACAGTATAAGAAACCATGCCCAAGTGGGCTGGTATCTTAAAGGCTACTGGCTGAAGGAGAAGAATGTGCTCCACAACATCACCCCTTTTCTGATATGTCACCATCTGCAGCTGGAAATGATCAAGCCAGTGAATTGAATGTTCCATTCAATTCCAGGAAATAAGGTCCCACCTACCTCCTTACCTTAGCCACAGATGAGACCAGAAAGAAGACTCTCACTGCCAGTCCATAGAGACAGCTGGAACATAGGACCACAGTGCTATGACTAGATGATATCTAGAACTTCTTTAAGTAAAGTGAACAAGTCAATGACTTCACTGACACAAATGTGACAATTTGTGAGTGTCTGTCATAGCAATGAAAAGGACTATTCCTGAAAGCTTCCCATGTACTCTAACATTTCTGAGGACTTGACCTGATTATATGCTGTTTTAGTTATTAAATTATGATCTCATTAGTAAATATATCTACCTTAAAACTTCAAAACTTCAGATAATACATTGTACTGTTTTGTCCCTAGAGTTAGATTTGTTTTCAGATAAAATCCTATGGGTCCTTCAAAACTATTCTAATTAAATCAGTATAAAGATATAGGTGCTGAGTACAGACAGCTATGGCATCTTCAATGAAGGATGCAAAACCCCTAAAGGACTACATTAAGCCAAGAGGACTCTTCCGTTTCTTATATGCTCTGTTCTGTAAGCACACATTTGATTAGGAATTTCAGTGAATCTGACTTGAATGGACATATCTGAATGAAGACTTCAGTAACCTATGAGTCAGCATTTCATATGATTAATTGAATGCTACTTAGCAGACAGTAGGGGACAGAATAACAATGTCGAGTAATCACTGTGCTAATTCAAACTCAAAATCCATTTGTGAGCGTGTCCTACAGGCTCCGGGATCAGCAGGTAGGGAAATCAGCAGCAGTCCATTAGCCCTCGAACATCATCTACTTTCTAATTACACTGTAATTAGATCAGGGATAATTACTTTTATTTCTATTATTATTGCTCAGACTACCTTAGAATCTTAGACTCATAATGTTATGAAAGAATTTAAAACTCATGAATTTTAACATTCTTAGAGAAGATAAAAGTGACCAAAGCACTTAGTGAACTGTCCAATATAAGATTACATGAATAGCTATTAACACGATTTAATTACATTGCTAAATAATGAATACCCTAGTCAAGTACCTGGATTTCTACTTTGGTCTGTGGATAAAGAACTACCTATCACTTCCCTGTTTTTGTAGCACATTCCATTCTAACCACAAAGACGGTCAACTTTCTCAAATTGTTATGTGTTCACTTTAGTTTATTTCTTTTTAATACTTACTCCATTCCACTGCATACGAGGATGAATTCATAATGCTGCTTTTATTTTATCCCATATTCCATGCAGCGTCTACACAGTGACTTCATCATGATAAAAATTCAAGAAAAGTATGTGCACTGAGTACTGAGTAATTTCCTTCTGAAAAGTAGCTAACCAATCCTTCCTCCACCCAGAGTTATATCAGGCTCAGCTTTCTGGCCATTCTTGTCTTTCTTTTCTTTTCTTTTTTTATTTTTAAGATAGCATTCTTGTGCTGCCCAGGTTAGCCTTTAACTTGTCACTACCTGAAACTAACCTTGAGCTCCTGAATCCCCTGCCACTCTGCCACCACTTCCCAAATGCTGATATTACTGACAGTGGCACCCATGCTCTGTTATCCTTGTTTTTCTAAATGGAATCACCTGACTGACATATTTCCACAATTCTGTATACTAATATCCAACCTACATACATACATATATACATACACACACACACACACACACACACAGAGAGAGAGAGAGAGAGAGAGAGAGAGAGAGAGAGAGAGAGAGAGAGAGAGAGAGAGAGAGTACATTTTGCAAGCCTGTGGAAATATCAGCTTTGGGTTGAAGCCCAAGTTCTGAGCATTCTTCTTTATTTTGCAGAAATATGTTCTTCACATTACACAGTTATAGTGTCTCCTCCTACACAGTTCTTTTCCACTGCTCTGTCAAAGGTGAAAAACTTACACAAAAATAGAACAGACTTCCCAGTATGTCAATAACTTAGGGTTTCTTCTTCTTCCTTGCTCATAAGAGAGAAAGGCTTTGTGGAAATCTCGTCTGTGTCCCCTGAGAGTATGGCAGGAAAGACAGGGATTGCAGCGATGCCAACTTTCATCAAGTCAAACCCTTGGAGAAAATGCAGCCTAGAGCTTGAGAATGAGAGTAAAATGATTCCAATTTAGAGAGGGAAGCATTGTAATTATGGCAAGAGGTAGAAGGCTCACCCATTGCTGAAGGCATCTGAGGTTTACTCCCTTGACACTGCGTCTTTCCATGAGGTAGGAAGATAAAGAGAAAAATCACAGTTCCTACTAGGGACAACATAACATTCTGGGAGTAAATCTCATTTTACAGAGCTGGGACCATGACTTTATTGAAAGCTTTATTTGAAAGATAGTCCAGTTTGCCTTCTCAGTCCAGTTTGCCCATTATGTTGAAAAGTGAAGGGACAGTTATCAAAAAGAGACCAGCTGATAAAAGTGTTAAACTATTCACTCAGAACTGTCAATAGTTTTTGGCCACAAAAAATACACTAAACAGGCTTCCTTGACAGGAATAAGTGCTGCTATGAATTTATAGCTTCTAGGAATGGATCTAAACATCAGGAAGGAAATGGGATTGACAACCCTTGCTGAAAAGTTGGGTCACTTACTAGGACTAGAGACTAAGAAGTTATTAGAAATGACACAACCATAGTCTGAGTCGTGAAACATATTTAAGAAGATAAGTGTAAGAATATGTTTTGCTTTTTTGCTTGTCATTTATTTTTATTCTTAGTAATGTTACGATGCCAAGTGCCAGTATACAGATCAAATGCTATGCATTGGCTTGTCCATTTGCTGTAGAAATCATGAGTACTACATCTGTGCCTTCAGGTAAAGTATCCATGCAGTCAGAGGTCTAACCCCATTTGTGTTTGTCTTACGCAGCCAATGGATCTAAAATAATGGGTAGTTTTTAATTGGATAATGATGCAAGCATATCTCCTTTTCTCATTTCATAGCAAGAATGTAATAAAATATTGAAACTAGCAGGAATCCTATAACTTACTCTGGCTCCCCAAGAGCAGAATCTAGAAACAATAAGCATGTAACATGAAGGATTTGTCATCTCTGCCTTCACCAAAAAGTTAAGCATGGCTGGTAGCTGCACTGAAAAGAATCCTCTTAAATACCTGGAGATTTGTGGGACTACTAACCCAAAGGGGAGATAAAGAAGCAAGCAGAGCATATAGAAATTTGATACCTGGGGTGAAGTCCTTACTGGGTTCTAGCTGCATTACCCTTTGTGCTTTCAAAGGTTGGTTCTTGTCTGAGGTTGTTAAGCATGTTGGTGTATAACAATCTCTTTGTGCAAAGAACAGACTAGGTCTGGTGTCAAAGCCTGGGAACCTGGACAGCTTGTTATGGGTAATCATTGATTCTCTGCTCACTCGCCAGCTCCCTAGGACTTCTCCTCAGTAGACTGATAGTGGCTGTCTTGAGCATCATCCTACTCACAGATTAAATATTAAGCATATGTTATGCTTATCGTCCCCGTGTCTATATAGTACAAAGAATATGGTCAGAGCATGAGCCAAAAGGACAACAGAGAGTATTTGTAGCTTCTTGCTGAAAATTTTTTCCACTTATTGCCCAGAAACTGATACAAAGAAAGGACTAGTGCAGGGAAATTCTGCTGTGGAAGTTCTTCAGCCCAATATTCATAGTATTAGCTGCTTAGATTTCTTTTAGTAGCTTAAACACCCCCTCCATCCCTTAGACTTCACTATTTTCCCCGATGACAGCACATCATTCTTTATAAGGGGAACACATTACAAGTGGTGTATAAACAATCACAAATACTGTGCAAACAATGAACAAGCTAGTTTGGATCATCTATCGGTGTGAAAAGCATGTGGGATTTTATGGAAATGAATCCATCTCCGTTTCCTGGTGCACCACAAACATAACTGAAAAATACCAAGTTATAAATCCTTTCTGTACTAAAAGAGAAGGATGCTTGACATACTGATTATAATATGCTGTACAGCAATTTCCTCTGAACGAAAAACTTCTTCCTGAGAGACAGAGGGAAGCTTATAAGACTCAGGAAGCTCATGAAACTTACAAGATCCAGGAAGTTTAAAAAGGCACAAAACTTCTAGGGCTTCTCCCCAACGCTATATACTAAGTAAACAACTGCTGAGGAAGAAGGGAATTTCCACTGGCACTGCTGGCTAGACAGACAAAGGACTTCCACAGAGACAGCTTTCATGAACTGTCACACATGCTAAGGTGACAAATCTGGTGATGTAGCTACTTTAAAAATATTAGTCCACCTCTAAATAGCCTAGTCCCTGTGGTACTGTCACTAGTTTCAATGAAATTCCTAGGCTCACTAAGCTGGTTTTGGGTGAAGTCATTTCTTTGGATCTTGTCTATTGTGGAAGAATGCTTATTCACATCCTCTCCTGCAGGAGGCCTTCCAATAGGTTCTCATTTCACTTTCACTTTTTAAGGATTCTTGAAATTAGAGAGTCAGAGAATTATTATTATTATTATTTTTTGGCTCACAAAGAATTCCGTAGATTTGTGGAAACACAATTCTATATATTTTTTGCTCTTAACCTCTTTATTCCTAATCACCACTGTACATGCAAGCTGCTTAAGCCGTTGATTCCTAGTGAAATATACACATCTTTGCTTGTCCTATCGCCTTGGTAGAAGACAGCAGTTGCTTCAGGCAAATAATCTAAAGTGTTTAGCAGCCTCCTCATTCATCTTGGGAACACTATTCACTGAGGCTCATAATGTTCAGATGATGACAATCATCTAAAGTCTAATAGTGCTTTCCAAACAGACAGTGCCAGAGGAGCAAGGACTGAATGGGACATCACCTCTCAGTACCCAGCAACTCTCTAATATTATTTATTTCCTCTGTGGGGACCTGAAAAGTTATTGAGTTGAGTATTCAATCATTGGTTTCATGGAGTGGCATCTATTATTTTTTTTGTGTCAAAATAGAACAACGTGATGAGAGACTTTAATTATGTTTCTACAGGAAATGAGAATACGTGTACTACCATGAAAACTGGGAGATATTTATTGAATTGATGTTTATTAGTGAGCACAAATTTATTTTTTTAAAATGCTTTACAAACTAGTTTTAGTCAAAAAAAGAATCCCATTAGCAGTATCTTATTGGATCGTGAGAAGTCAGAAAATAATTTTAGCATTTGTTTTCATGTTAAAATGAGAAAGTTAGTTAGCACACTATGCCAGAGAAAATAATTAAAAATCACTCAATATTAACACAAATTGATTCTCATGTTTCTTTATTTTTCCATGTGGGAGATTCATAAATTAATTGATTGTGTATTTCTTCAAAAAATACTGAAATTCTACTACAAGCTAAATAAACTGACAATTAGTTTATCTAAACCACAGTCTCTGACAATTATTTATAAGTACAGTTTAGATGTCAATGGTGAAGGCCACAAAGAAAATCCCAGGTCTATCTCAGAGCCTAGAGATTGATTTCTTCTAGAAATAGAATGTGTAAGAATACAATATGGGAGGGATTCCCTTGTGAAGAGGCTGTAATCCAGGACCCTATGTTTGAAAGGTAAACTCTAGAAACAAATGCATCACTACAGACAACTGTGAGAGGAATAAGAGGAACTGGGAATGTCTTCTCATACCCCCGGATAAAAAGAGCACCAGCAGCAAGCATCTACTTTGAGCATTCATCTGCCTTCATTGATGTGATGACCTGAAGCAGAGGACAGTCGCTTGGCAATGTCTGGTGATGGGAAGGAAGGAGACCTGACTCTGGGGACTCCAATGTCCTTGGCAATCATGCTTATGGGGTTTGTAGACTCAAAGTAGAGCTATGTCTAGATTCTTGTGAGAGACACTGCTGTACATTTTTTTGAAACTTAATACTAGAGATTCAGATAAGAGGTTATTTACTTAAAATGATGTCTTCAATGCCATGTTGTAATCTGAACCTAAAACATTTGGGCAGATAATAACATACAGTACTTAAGTTGTGTCCATATCCTGTGGAATCTATATTTATTTTAGTGTACTTCTTCAGTCAGTAAATACAGTAGTGCAATATAAAGAGTCCTTGTTCAAATAATTAAAACAATATGAAGTGATGTTTAAATAATGCTAACTTGTAGAGGCATTGTGCTATTCAAAAAAGGCTTGGGTGAATATAGTCTTTTCCAAGAAAATGATGATGAGTACAAGGAGACCTCCCCGCATACTTAAAGTTTAATTCCAAGAAATGGGATACATAGTTATTTACTTTGTTTCATTATATTTAATTATTCTACTGCTAAGTCATTATTGTTGTTTATGGATAAAGGCAGCTAACATAAAATAAGCTGTGAAATTTAACCCAGTGTGATTTTGTGTTTAGTGGAATGAACAGGGTATACGTTCAACGTAGAAAGTTCTCTGAGTTAATTCTAACGAAAGGCCCTAGTAAAATGATTTTTTATAAGTTTAGAACAGCAGTATTAAAACCACTGAATTTAAATGATGCTTCTTATTTAGAAAGGATGCTACTCACGAGCCTGAGCTCTGAGGGGATGAAAGACTCCCCACTGTTCTTACTCATTTCTCAAACATGTAAGACAGGCACATGTTTACAAGAGTTCAAGCCCCCTCTCGACATTTTACTTCGCCTTCCACTTTTACTCTTACACGATTTAAAATATTCAGTACTTTTTTTTTCTCTAAACTTTCTTCTTTGTGTGTGTAGCTGAGCATGACACACTGTCAGAGGACAACCTCCAGTCTTGGCTCTCACTTTTCACATTGTTAGAGGTAGTTTCTTTGTTCTTTTCTGATGGATTCACCAGGTTAGCTGGGTATTATCCTGTCTCCACCTCTAATGTTCCTGTAGGAAGACTGCTATAACATTTGATTTCATGTGGGGTCTGCAGATTCAAACTCAGTTTCTCACCTTTGTACATCAAGCATTTTATCCACTGAGCCATCTCCCCTGCTTTCATTATTCACATTCTAAACTGTGACCTAGGGCTTCTTCTACTTGCTTTTCTCACTTCTCTAAAATCCTCATAGAGGCCAGTTTCTGTGTATTATGATATCTTCTTAATTTCTTTGAACTTTTATTTATGTATATGTGTGTTTTGCCTTCATATGTGCTTGCTCACTGTGTGCATGTCTAGTGCCCATGGAGCCTAGAAGAGTGTGTCAGATCAACTGGAATTGGAGTCACAGACAATTGTGAGCCATCACCTGGGTGTAATTGAACCCAGATCCCGTGAAAGAGCAGCCAGTACTTTTCACACCTATATGTTCACACTAAATCCAGTTTTATACACTGTGTTGGAGAATTCTCTGTGCATCCGGATGGCTCTACAATGCACTGAGTCCTGGGTTTGCAGGAGACCTGAGCATTGCGTTTACAAGATTATTAGTGTGGTGAAAATGATCACCTGCTTGGAGGTGAAGTGTGCCACTTTCCTCCCTTGAAGACCTCAGGGAAGCCGGTGAGCTCTGTGCATGCTCCTCAAATTGTGCTGCATATGAATTTTCCTCCCAGGAAGTTGGTGACTTTAATTAAGCAGCATCCATAGGGGATGCTATGCCTGATAGTTCATGGTTTTGAATCAGATGAGCAGGGTTAGAGAATCATCTTCCTAAACTTTCAGCAAGCAGAACCAAACATGCTCAGGAATCTTGTGTCTGTTATTTAACTGGATTCCATGGCAGCTCTCTGTTTAAATTACCACAGTAAGAATAGGAAATGCTAAGGATGTGCTACGAGGTAATCTAGGCATCAATCAGTGCCTGAGTATGCACAGAGTTCAATGCATGGCTAAAGTCAAAGCTTAAAGGTGTAATTGTGTTGGTATACAGTCAGTATCGTACAGATTCCACAGCAATTAGTGTTATTCATAGGCCTCAAGGATATCAAGTAGAACAGTTTGTAGACATGTATTTTTTCAAAGGAATGCATTATTAGTTCTGATGACAGCAGCAGCATTTCACTCCTAGGGCTGTTTCTGCTGACATATTTGATCCCTTTTCTCCATTTTAGTAAATAATACTGGAAATAAGGTCATTTAAAACTTAACTTGTGGTTAGTGAGGAGGGCATAGTATTGGGACATAGTACAGTTGCCCCATGGAGAAAAGCTATGCGACTGTTGAGTGAAACATCTACTGTTTTTTAGCCAATTACTTTACAGAAGATGGGGAATAAAAAGGGATTCCACTGTGAGCTAGTTCAGTCACGCATACTGGGGCACTGACAAAAGGGTTCACACTCTCCATGTGTTTCTGCAGCGTATCAGAATGCAATCTGCTATATTGTAGAGTTCTGCTTCCTCTTTTCCTTCATTTATAAATGAGTTAGAAGACTGGGAGCATGTTCAAGGCAAAGGAAATGTAAATTTTGTTAGCAATTAATACAGATTTTTTCCGGTGAAGATAGGTAACAAAACTAGGAGTCCCTTGAATTTTCAAGGGGGCTTGAGTTCCTCTTATGGTTAAGCATCCCCTTCTAGTGCTCATCCCTCACTCTGTCTTTCTTCTGTTGGCCACAAGCTGTCTCAGGCACTGTGATCAGGCCCTGACTTTTGTCCAGAAATGACACTTTGCAGATAGGGTCTTCGGCTTCATGAACTTTGGCTGGTTGGTTGGGCTCTGCCACCAGTTAAGGTGAATCTTGATACCCCCTTTTCATGATATAATAATGGGGAAAGAAATAATATAGAAGGAGAAATGGAAACTCATCTCATCTCCCTTCCGTGTCCTCCTTTTCCCAGAGACCCATGGCTTCAACTCCATTTTCCTGGACCTTTAGAGTATAATTAAACTTCTGGTTTTCTAGCTCTATGCCAGGAACACACACACTCTGACTCTATCACACACACACACACACACACACGCACACATACATGCACACACACGTATATGTGTATGTATGTATATGTATAGTGTGTGTGTGTGTGTGTGTGTGTGTATGGAGGGAGAGAGATTAAGCCTATCTTCCAGGTCTGAATTATGCAGTCATAGAAGTGTGGACCAATTAATAGCCAGGTATTTGTGACCTGAATTACCAAGGGGGGGGGGGAAAGATTCACAATTCTGTTAAAGATTCTGCAAGGTTTGTCGAGTGATTAGGTCTTACATAATTGTGAATAGGTGGAGGTTTGTCGTTAGAGTCGAGTTATCTTGGGCTATTCTTGAAAGCTATGTATTGTCCACCTTTGAATTTTACTTAACACCCTTGTGACTATTTGGTAAAATCTTTCTAGAATGTACAAAGAGACTCTTATCATCCACCTTTCCAAATGCTGAGATTATCTTCAGATGTTATGGAAAACCACGAGAGATTTCCCTGTTTTCCTATATCCTATCTACCTGATATTTCCACCACAGGATTTGTAAAATCCTTTGATTTATAGCTTTCATTGCTCCACTGCTATAGAAACTTCATGAAACTGTCACACATTTGAAAACTTTATTTTAGGTCACCTGCATCTGTGTTCCTAGGTGACGGTTACTCATATTTGGGTCCACAATAAGCCACCTTTCATTCTCTTTGAAGAGAAAAACTCCTTGTGCTGTTGTTGTTTTGATTTTTTTTCTCTAACAACACACTTTTCTGTTTATATTCATCAACTTCTTTAGCTTTTACACTGACCCTACTAGGTAGGTACAGTATTGCTTCCTGATTTATTAATGAAGACAATGGCCATGTGAAGGGACCAGCCTGAAGCTCACACAGAGGGCAGAGTTCACCTTACCCTTTAGATGCTCACCACCCTCCAATCTTGGTCCATCTGTAGAACTGGGCTCTGAAGAAGGTGGCCCCCTATCTTCATTTGCACTGTGCTTTCTGGTGATGTTCTTCCTTCTTGGACCACAATAAGGTAAAACATGCAAGCAAACCTTGTTTCAAAAAGTTCAGTCACCATAAAAGTCTATAGTCATAGAGTCACAATTTAATTAGACAGGGATTTGAAATTTCAAAGGCAGTACTTTTCACTCCACACATGCATATGCTCAGGTAGATGTAGAACAGAATCTTGGACCGAGTATCTCATGATCAGCACAAGGATAAGTTAGGTTTTATTTGGTTTCAGGGCCAGGTTTCCACACAGCCCTGTATACCTTGTGATGATAGTATTGAGGATGACTTATCTATTAAAATTAGCAATGGAAACAAAGGGGAGGAATGAAAGGTTCTGGGTAGTATTGCTGCCTGGGCCTGGGGTATATGTTGAGGGTCTACATAAGAAGCTCTGGGAAGAGCAAGGAATTGTAAAGCTCAGGCTAAGCTCTGCCTATGACTGTGTGTCCTTCCTTTGGAGTTCTGGCCATTCTTCTCTAAAGAACTGACCTGACTGTGGGCCTTCCTATCATAACTTCCCTTAGAGACCTTGCCCAGAATGTTGCACATTACACAGTCTACAACATGGTAGTCTTAAAGACAAATACGAAGCTGCCAGAAGTGGGTACCTAACACAACCTAGCACAGAAGGCAGGGACTGACTCTGTAGTCATGCCTCTGTATGGAGAATCACTCAGTCCCGAAGTGATGAGGACAGTTGGCTTACTAGAATGCTTTCTCAGAAATGCTGTGCCCATGTCTCCTTTTCTTCAAATCCCTGGATTTTAATCCCTTAAGAGAATTAAATCACAGATTCTAAAGACCCTTCATCCTTTTATAATTCCAGTTAGGGTGAGCTTTTCTAACTTTAAGTCTGCAGACTTTCCTTCATTATCATGTCCTGTGTCACAACAGTGGCCTAGAACCTGCACACGTGCTACAGTGCCACAGGCCAGTATGGTGCCACCCACTCAGGACAGGATGGTTCTAGTTCCTTATCTGATTCCTTCTCCAGACAGAGTGTGTCTAACAAAGCACCCAGTGAATCTAAAGACAGTTTAAGAGAAGCAAGATTCAATCTTTATTTGGGATTACTTTTCTTCAATTTCTTTGATTTCTTCTTATTTTACTGCATTCTTCCAAGTTTCCCGTTAGAACAATTCTGAGGAATGCTTAAGAGAAGCTAACTGCAGGATGTCCAGTCACTCGTAGAGCAGGAAAGAGCTCTCTGTGTGGGTGAAAGAGCTGGAGTCCTAGTCACATGGCAATGTCAAGAGCAATTAGCTATTCATGGGCGAGACAAGAACGGAATGTCCCTAAATAGAGGAAATGTTATTCTTAGATTCCAACTGAGAGAAGGAATGTGGAAAGCTATTGACAGGGAGGCTTTAGCATGTGTAACAGGACTTTATTTTAAAACTGCCAATGTGTTCTCATACAGACACATATACACAGAGTAACATATGTTCCTACACAGAGATAAATAGATACATACACACAGAGACACATAAATACAATCAGAGAATGTAGCCACACATAGAGAGACATATACACATACATACAAATAAGCTGTCAGAGTATACACCAAAATCACAAATACATACAGTTACACATGCACACAGAGAAAAATACATACACAGATAAGTACAGAGTTACACACAGACAGACACAGTGAAACAGACACATAACACACAGACACACAGACTTGCTCACAGACTAAGAAAGATATACACATACAGAGGCACACACATGTCACGTAAATATACATAGTGATAGATTTATATTCACACATATACACTGTCCTCTTGCTTTTTGCTTAATGTAAGTGTATGTGGCTACATTTGTGCCCATTTGTTGGTCATCTATGACATAACAGTGTTATGGAGGCCGGTTACAATTATTTCCATTGTTAAAACTCTTTGAAATTCCATTGTTATTTGCAATTTATTAGATTCAGTGAACAGTCATTTGTGGTTGATAATTCCAGTGCTATTCCTCAAACGTGTTATTCTAAGAGGTTCATATCCTCCATGTGGGCTCTGAAGCATCAGTTTAGACAAGAACATATCAGTAAAAACCATATTTCACTCTCCTTAGTCTGAGTCCAAATGGTTACATTTATGTACCATGTACCATAATCTTGAATTATGTACTGTGATTTAATCTATTTTATTTTTATATGTCTAATAAAACCAATTATTTAAGAAAATAGAAGCTTTTAACATATTCATACTGGGCTGTGGCGGAAGTTAAGTTCTCTCTGTGTGAATGTTTTTGTTATGATGCTATCCTTAAAAATGATGTTGCAACCAAAGGGCTCTTTTGCAGCTGTCTTGCAGCTTCAAACTGAATAGCAGAAAGACTCATAAGCAAAGCTGGCTTCTTGGCCTTCCCCCAACTCTTTTTTTTTCTGTTATGGATATCCAATATGTAAAGAGCAATTTTGTCACCCAAATGACAGATATTAGACTGTCACTAGTTTACGTTGGGTATAGGGACTCACAGAATATTTAAATCCGTTTTAGAAAAGATAAGAATAAGCTTAATCTTCTTGAAGTTAGTAATTTAGTAATTGATGTTAGAAATGTCTTTCAAGAGGACAGACAGTTTCTTAACATAAGATCCAATCTCTGGAAGCCCCCATTCGTTCAATATGAGAAAACAGCTAACTCTCCATGCTATGGGATATGCAAGGTGAGTCAGAAGGAAATGATGTATTGATAAGGGACAGAAAGGAAGTAGGTGCAGTGTTTAGGGACATTGACTCTGAGGTCAGCCCACTTGGATTGTGATGCAAGGTTTGTTCTATTACAAGTTAATATTAATCTCATGGTGTTGCAATTTCCTTAGTTGTAAAATGGGATGACACAATGACCTCAGAATGCTATTTTATTAATATTATGATTAAATGAAATGAGATGTACAGTAAAAAGGATGCTGCAATTTACTGTTTAAAAATATATAAAATCCATAATTAATGAAAAGTTTAAACATGTTATTTGAATGGGCACGCTAAATCTAAACAAAAATCAGCTTCACCAGAAATGTAGTTTCTAAAAAGAAAATCATAGAAATTGCAAAGGATAATAACATAGTTAAAGTATAATTAGTCATTTAGCAGAGAAAAGTAAGATGGAGTGATTTTTCCCTTTAATCACTCTTTAAACAACAGCCACCAGAGTAAATGTAGATAATATTCTCTTAGCAAGGATATTTCTTTATACTTCAGAAAAATGATCTTACAAGGTTTCCTGGATTATTCTTATTTTCAAAGTAGCACTACTTTCTCAATATTCTATGTGGGAGTGTGTATATATGTCCTTCAGTGTGTGGGCACATGCATGTGTGTGTGAAGGCTAGACTTTGGTTAGGTGTGTCTTCCTTGATGACTTTCCACATTATTGATAGAATCTGGAATTAGGCTAGTCTAGCTAGAACTAGCCTACCCCTTGAAACCTCTGACTCTCGTAGGTGCTAGGTTGTTAGGTACATGCCCAAGGTCTGTTATTTTTAGAAATGTAGTCCATCAATAGGTAATTTCATTAAATATGACTTAAAAGAAAATGTGCAACCTATTAATATGAGTCCCTTTTTAAAAGAGTGTGTTTATTGTTGGTTCACTGTATACCACTGCTTCTTCTTTCTCCTTCTGATCTTTGTTTGTCTATTTATTTATTTTTGGTTTTTAGAGACAGGGTTTCTCTGTTGCTTTGGAGCCTGTCCTAGAACTAACTCTTTTAGATCAGTATAGCTTTGAACTCACAGAGATCTGCCTGCCTCTGCCTCCTGAGTGCTGGAATGAAAGGTGTGTGCCTGACTCCGGTCCTTGTTTTTATCTTGATTTTTTTTCATGAAAAATAATGCCTAATTATGGGGGCTACTCCTTCCTGTTGCTACCCATCTTTCATCTCCTTTATTTCTCCTTGTGTTCCTTTTTCTTTTCTCATCTTGGGGCTCTAAAATTTTTTAGGGAGGAAGATTTAAGTCATTCAATAAAGAATTTTCTAGGTAAGCATATGGCAGATGACTACATGTATCCAAGAGATTTATTTTGAAGTACATCTGTGTAGAAAAATAAGTATTACTGTTCTTGGTAACTTCTATAAGTGATCTTTAGCAATGCACAATATCCACCTTTAAAAATTTTATTCCATTTATTATTTAACATGCACATCAAAGCAGAGATTATTGTTATAGTCACAAGTAACCATTTTTTCCACTATTAAAAGCTATGTCTTGGGATTCAACCATTTAAATAAATCTCATTGAATAAGTTACAAAAAGCATTTTATTGAGATACAGATGGTACAGCATCCAGAGATGACTATCTGGCCTCACACAGAAGTAACCTGGAAGAGAGGCTGCCATCTCCCCTCCTTTGGTACTGAGTTTAGCGATTATATGGCTTTCCACGACTCAGGTTGGGAAATGTTTGACTTCTTCTTCTGGTAGACTACTGTTGAATTACAGTAACGCTGAATCGAGCCGGGGTCATTTTTGTTAATAATTTTATTTATTCTGTTAATTTGAATTTGCATTTTTATTTTAGTAAAGCATACTAAAGCATTTGCTATTTGTTCAGAAGAGTTGTAAGTACATCTTTCAAGTGCTATGAAACTATGAAGTAGAAAGAGTAAGTAGATTATTAGATGGGGCTGGTGTCACCATTCACTTAGTACTTGGCTAGCTTGTGAGAGGCTGTGATTCTTTTTGTTTGGGTTATTTTTAAAATATAACTATATAGTACAGGTTAGCCTGAAACTGCACCTGCCTCAGTCTTTTTCTTAACGGAATTATAGCCATGTACCATCACATGTTACTATATTTTTAAATTTCTTTATTAAACCTCACTTTTACAATGTTTTAAAAAAGTGACAGATTACCTAGCCTACAAGTATTATATCAAAGGATGGATTTGTAGAGTTACAACACACATTTCTGCAGACCCTATATAAAATTACAAAATAACAAATGGAAAGTTAATTAATAGGTACATTTTTATTTAGAAAGAGAAAGGAAGTAAATGATAAACTTTCAAAATATGCAAATATTAAAAGATTTT
>JAQHUG010000030.1:10882478-10894812 GCA_028555095.1 Dicrostonyx torquatus
TCAATCCTGGTCCAGCTGGATTTGATGAGCTCCCAATAGATCAAGCACGCTGTCTCTGTTGGTGGGCCAGTCCCTCACGGTCCTGACGTCCTTTCTCATCTTCTCCCTCCTTCTGCTCTTCCACTGGACCTTGGTAGCAGGTACATGTGTTTTGAATGTCGAATGCATAGTTCCCATTCTGGGACATCCCACACACTCTCCTGGCCTACAGAAGCATAGTCGTATCTTCAGGTAAAACACCCATACCTATAAAATAAAAAATAATGTGTCTACTAAAAAACCTAACAACTTTATTTTGGTAGATGTTTCATGTAACTATGGGCCATTTTAAGAAGTCTGTGGCATGCTTAAATAGCAACATGTTAAGTGACTATATTTATTATGTGATTTTTTTTCTGGCAGTATTTGTGGACAAACTCAAATCCATTCACATGCCTTAGATCACTCAACAGAAATACTTTATGGAATGTTTTAAAGGAATACTTTCCAATTTTGCAAGTTGTTATTGGTGGTAGTATGATGGGGAATCTTTGCCAACCAATTATCTTTAAGAGGTGTGACCAAGCTGGGTATGGTTTTCTGGGACCCAGAGAAAAATGGTGCACAGTCAGGTGCCCTCTTTCTGTGTGGTTCCCTCACAGCACAAGCTGAGCTTGGACTTCTCGTTCCTGTTTTGTGAGGTTTTCCCCTTACATTAAATAAAAATACAATTGTTTTATCTTTTAGCTAGCCTGGTTATTTCCCGAATCAAGCTAACTTTACAGAAGTATATGATTTAGGGATGCTATGAGATCAGTAGGGAACTTTATTAAGATAGCAATAGAGTAAGGATACCTTATATCAACCTCTGGCCTCCACATTCAAAACACATGCACCCCCAAATACCCATACTCATACTAATACAAGCAGGCCCCACACATACAACAGCCATCAATTCTCTGTCATAAAACACCTGTGTTGTGCAACTTAAGTGTGTTTTCACAATTTGATAGCACCATTTTACTCATATTTAATTGCATTGATTGATGAGCCTCATTAACCAGTTTGTTAAAAATACCCCAAATCCGCTAGTGCAGTGTATGTTTCATGCTAAGTTAATCAATGCCAGTGTTTTGTGTCAGATCAGGAAGACAGATATAAAAAAGTTGGAGTAACCACCTGTGTCTTATCAGATCACAATGGAGTAAAATTAGAATTTAACAACAATTCCACCCCCAAAAAGCCTACAAATTCATGGAAACTGAACAGTCAACTACTGAACCACTCCTGGGTCAAGGAAGAAATAAAGAAGAAAATTAAAGTCTTCCTTGAATTCAACGAAAATAAAGAAACAGCATACCCGAACCTATGGGACACTATGAAAGCAGTGCTAAGAGGAAAGTTAATAACACTTAGTGCCCACAAAAAGAAAATGGAGAAATCACACATTAGTGACTTAACAGCACACCTGAAAGCTCTAGAAAAAAAAAATGAAGTAGACTCACCCAGGAGGAGTAGAAGCCTAGAAATATTCAAACTGAGGGCTGAAAGCAACAAAATAGAGACACAGAAAACAATTCAAAGAATCAATGAAACAAAGAGCTGGTTCCTTGAGAAAATCAACAGTTTTGGGTGCTAGAATGTGTAAGACCAAAACGCTCCCTGATTTGGTACTGAGCATGAAGAAAGCTCCCTTCTCAGTGTATCTTCATATTGTGGAAGAGAACTGATTTTTATGGAATCCTTAGGAAGGACATTAACCTTATTAGACAAGGGGACTAATGTTATTAGCCCCATTTAACTTGAATTATCTTCTTTGTATGTTATATTTTAAAACCCAGTGAAATCTTTATATGTTGTCATGTGACGGGCTTCAAGTGACTGCCATTCATAGCAGAGGCACATAGGAAGTCACTACTATGTGTTAATTCTGAGATTTCCCCACATACATAGTGATACTTGTTTATTTAGGGCTGAAGATATGGGAGCAGTTGCCATGGTTGAATCATCTTTTCTCCACAAATGTGGCCAGTTCTCAAAGCTAAGTAGCTAGAATCTCCTCATGGCCAAGTCTGTCTCTTGCCAGTGTCCTACTCACTCTGCCTTAATTAGCTTTTAAACTCCTCACTGTCAATGTCCTCCTACTTGGAATTTTGCCATAATTGCCTATATTTGCACAAAAGGTATCCTAATACTTAGTGTTTTTTAGTTGCAATCTGATTTAGTTATTTTCTCAGGTGTAGTTCAACTTAGTTGGAACATGGCAGAGTGTTGTATGTTGGCATTCCAGCTATGACTTTGGGTCTGTAAAGCTTGCTTAAGGAGGACCAGCTAGCTCACACACATTGTGAACAAATCACTGCTGGCTTTTGGGAAAAACCTCGGTTTTATACAAACTGCCTGTTTGTACCTATGCACAGAAACTGGTCTTGCTGGAGTGTGACATCCAAAAATGAATAACATAGAAATGGCAACAATGTTAAGACCTCAATTGACAAATCAATATCACTGTTGTCAGATTTTAATTGGTTATATGGAAATCAAAATCCTGCCTTCTTTCAGAGTAAGGAAAACATGAGCCTTCTATTTGGGTGAGAAAATTGCTGAAGGATTTGTGTGTGTGCCTCCAAACCTCTACAAGGTTGCTAAGCAATTCATAGAATTCTGTTTACATAAAGGTAAGTATAGGGATAGGTCACCCTTCAAGAATACCTTGAGCAAGAGCTTAGCTCTCAGTCTTAGTTTTTCATGGATTTAATTCCCTCCACGATTGTCTCTGTCTTCTTTTTTGTTTGCATTTCAATGACACTGTGGCTGCAATGTTTTCAGTAATTTCATTTACCACACACACTATATGGGAAAAACAAAAAAAGATGCTCTCTATTTAGGGTTCCCAATAAGTCTGGTGAAATCAAGCTTGAACATGAAGTAGAATAATATTCAACCCTCTTCTGAGGGCATCCATGCCACAAATCAAGTACATACGCTCATATTGAGCAGATTTGTTATGAGTCCAAAGCACAGTTCAAGTCTCAATTTTTAAACTAAATTTTTAGAAAACTAAAAAGTTGTGCCATTTTCTAAAACTGCGTTGTTTTAATATGCTAATCGTTTGTAATGGAGAAGAAGGCTTTTGTCTGTCTCTCTCATGGCCACATCTCTCTAAAAGGGGGCCCACAGTAATTCCCAAATAAAAAGAGCTGTTGAAATAGCCAACAAAGGAAAAGGCAACGATAGTACAGCAGATATGTGAACTCAAGAGCACATGTCTGTAACAACCCAGCTGTGTGGAATCTTGTTGAGCATTGCCCTGTGGAGAGCTATTTTCCAGGGTTTATTCATGTTGGGTCATGTTGTTTCTACTCACTTTTCCATCTTCTCAGAGCCCGCCTCTCCCCCACAAAGGCTCTGAACACCTTATCTCTCTGCAGCAACTCCTCTAGACATTTCCTTTTCTACCGTGGAAGGAAGCGATTGCATGTGTTCAGACACATCGCCAATTGCCAAGAACTTCTATTTCTGTCCCCCTTCATTCATCAGCAGGAAGTACCCAAAGCAGTAGCAGGTCATCAGCATTTTGTGGACATCAACAAGTTAGTATCTGCAGATGAGGTTATACCGTTTCACTTGTATTTCATGAACTCAAGGAAATCATGCAGAAATAATCAATATCTGCCAAAGAAATACGTAACATTTGTTATTGAATACAGAAGTACTCTTAATTGTAAGAAATACAAGTTGTTTCCCAGCTCAATCTTATCACCTTGAGCCTCTGGTTTCCAAGGAAAAGAGGAAACATGGAAAGTTCAGAAAACATTGAAAGAAAAACCAGTCGATTGTTCCAATTCCTCAGGAAAAGAGGCACAAATACAAACTTTTATCATTTGACTATCATTGTGGAGGGTTAATTACCAGCATTTTAGAAGTGGAAATCATGCTAGTGCAAGAACAGAAAAACTTATAATCCGGTCAGAAGGATAAATTAATAGAATGCACTGGCCAATGGTATTTATCTCTCCATTCTTCCTGAGGGACTATTAGCAGTTACTGCTGTTGGAGGAGGGAGTATTATTTTCTTTAGGGGTATAGTCATTGATAATTCACTCTTACTGCAGTATATTACCTCCTATCCATACCCAGGCAGAAACTCTAATTATGCAGATGGTCTCTGAAAAATAGACCCATCAAAGTAGGGACTTGTTGAAAAGAACTCAAGTGGAAGAGGGGGAGGGGAAGAGAGAGGAATAAAGAATAAAAATCCATTCTGTGACTGTCAAACAAACAAAATCTAAAAGAGGAAAAAGGAAATTCTTTGTCTTAATTCACAAATGATGCTCAAGTTCTCTCTCTTTGAATGCAGACCAGCTGATAAGGCCCCATTTTACCAGGCTACAGGAGAACACAACCTTTTTTCTTTTGTGGAACTGTTTTTCCTTGAGCTACTGTGTGTTTGTGCAAAAAGAATTTGCTTGACTACTCAAGTGCCTCCTAAACCCTGTTTCTGGCTCAGCTTTCATTTGTTTTGGACCTTTCTGAGCCTCTTGATTTTCTATATTCTGGAGGAAAAAAATTAGACTTCAACATCTGGAGGAAGAAATTAGTCTTCCACATCTGGGTGTTTTCCCACAGCTTTGTAAGGTTTACAAAATCTACAGGTTACTTATCAGACCCAGAGTAATGAAAAGTCTTTGAATCAACAGGAGCAGTGAGGTCATGTGGGTACCAGCTCACAAAAGGTCTTCTATTTTAGCTGTTGAGGCTTCTATGGCAAATACCACAGACTGGAAATTTCACAAAAATGTTCACTACGTCACAATCTAGGTGTTGACAAGCCTACAGTGAAGGAGTCACCAAGGATGATTTCTTCTGCGACCTTGCTCTTTGGCCTAAAGGTGGCATTTCATTCTCTGAGGCTTCTGCCTCTTCTGGGTTAGTGCTTCTGCCTCAGTGTATTTTCATAAGAAGACCCTTATACTGGAATAATAGGTTGACCTCATTTTACTTTAATTATATCTGTAAGGAGCCTACCTTAAAATATAGACATATTTGAAAGTAGTAAGGACTTGAATATTAAGTAATGAATATAACAGGACAAAACTCTATAGAAGTAACCCCTTTTACTCAGAGTTCTTAAAAACTAAAGGAAAGGATGGTGGTGGTGCACAGCTTCAATCCTAGCACTCAGGAGGCCGAGACAGGCAGAGCTCTGTGAGTTAGAGGCCAGTCAGGTCTACAAGAACTAGTTCCAGGAAGGATAGGCTCCTTAAAGGCTACAAAGCTACAGAGAAACCCTGTCCCTAAAAATGAGAAAGCGCATGCATGCGCGTGTGCACGCACGCACACACACACACGAAAAAAAAAACCTTAAAAGACAACAAGGCTCAGGGCTGCATATCTGCACTCAGGAAATTGAGTCAGGAGTATCCTGTGTTTGACCTCCACACTGGGTTCCGTAGTGAGATGCTTTCTCAACAAATGAACTAAGAAACAACATGGAAACAAAGCAACTTAGTCTAGCTGGGTACAGAGCATTAGTAAGCATGCCATCGTGTAAACAAACATTAATTCACATGCTGGAATTAACATGGAAGCAACATAAAAAGATGTGGGGCTGGCAGAACAGGCAAAATTCACATCACTCCTGGAAGGATGTTACTTTGGATAAAGCATTTATTTTCTATTTCTCCTAACTCTGGGAAATAGAACAGATAGACCTACATGGTTCCCATTTTCCTAAAGTGAAATCTTCAAATTATGAATGTTTTTAGATTAGGCAACTATCTTCAATTTCTTCTTACTTTAAGGAAAAAAGCTATTTCTCTGTATTACTCTTTGCCTAAAATATTATAACAGTGGATGGCAATATTCTAATCATCTTTACTCTCTTCCAAATCTGTGAGTAGTAATATATGCAGGGTGTTTAGACATTCAAACAGGAGAATATATTCTAGATGTGATCAAAATCTAAATAGTACAATAGATTTGAGCTTGTGAAAACTCAGATACAGAGACTGATTTTTTTCTAAGATGACATGCTCTAAATACCACATGAAACAGCTGAGACATTGTCTGGAAATTTTTGTCCCTTCTTTTTTCTTGTTAGGAGATGAAAAGATGATATTAGACTATTTTTACTTTATGAATTTATTAATTGTTCTTTTGATAATACTCTGTGACCCAGAGCTTGGAAGACAAGGAAGAGATACATGAAAACTGCACTGGAGCATCTGGGCAACATCTGTGTTGCTAACTGGATGACCTTATGACCTCCTCAGGCAAAGTGATCGAAGAATATTTTTGAATATTTAAGGTTTTGATTGGCAACAGAGTTCCAAATGGCATCACTTTCCTATGTATAGCAACTATCTTTTGTTTTAAAAATATGCCCTTTTAGAAAGTGGCAATTAATTTAAAATTGAACTCACATGACATTCAAAACACAGGTTGTCAAAATAATGGCTAGACATTTCAATTTGGAAAAATAACTATTTCAAAGCTGCATAAATCTTTCCATGCATGCATTAGGCAATTTTATAATGTCTAAACATTCTGGATCTGAAGGACATGTATGTTTAAATGTAAATATCCATTCAGTATATTATCATCCTATATTTTAGAGCATTTTTTTGTGAAGTAAATCTCTGTGTAAAGTCACAATAAAAGAACTTGTTCCTGTAAATACCTTCAAAACAGTTCAAATTGAGAATGCACGGGGAATGCTGTCAGGTTGATGCAACATGGAACTTCATCAATCAAAAATAGTCAGAAAACCAGAATTACAGGTTAAAAAAAAACCCTCCTCCCCCTTTCCTCCTCTCCTCTCCTCTCCTCTCCTCTCCTCTCCTCTCCTCTCCTCTCTTCCCTCCTTCTTTTTCCTTTGGTCTTTATTCTGTGGTTTTATTCTCCTGTATTTTATGTAAGTAGTGTGCAACTATGGATAATTTATCTTCACTATCTTGTCTCTATATTCCTCATAAATGCCTCAGTGTTCATGCAATTTGTCTAAGACCATCACCTGCCTTTGTCAAAGAAGTTGGAAGCATTTTAGCTTGACTTTATTAGAAACTCATCAATTACCCCGGGTCTTAGAGAAGTGGCTTAGTAAGGTGTAGGCAAATCCTCAAGCAGAGCCAAATCTAAAGAGCTCAAAGCACAAAGGTAAATGTACTTCTTATTATTCTTCTAGTAGGATTTCAGATGAGTAATAAGATCCTGATGAATCTTTTCTATCCATTCTGCACTATCAGATGTAGGAGGAAAACTACCCTTCAGATATTTTTTTATTGTTGGGAAATAATTTCCATAGGAACGGCTCAAAATAGCATGTTTGTACGGGATATTTGAGTCTCTGCACTGCATGAATGTAATGAAGACTGGGTTTGTCTTCATTACAGTTGTAACTTGACGTATGCCAGATGGCACAGAGTAGGTGCTTCACAACAGTTGAGTGATGATAACATTGCTTATTGTTGCCCCAAGGTAAGAAATGTTCGAGCACCAACAGTGGCATGACCATTAGCCTCTAAAGCCCATGGGGCATGGAAAAACATTTATGAGATTTTTGCAGTTTTGCTGCTAACATAGGATGATATGGATTTAGATAAATGTGTTCATTAGCTCCATTTTTGTGACAGAACATCGGGAAATATCAAAGAAGGAAATATTTATTTTAGCTAATGTGTTCAGGGTTTTTCGGGTGGTGAGTGTGGCGATTCAGAACTGATTGTTTTGGGCGTTTGATTTTGGTGTATTTATCTTTTCCCACAATGACATGGGTACCAACAGTCCTCAGTGAATGTTGATGTCCTAACCCTGATGTCCCCCATTCTTTACCATTCTTTATTCTATAGTCAAATGTTAATTCTTTAAAACTCCATAAACTGCAATCTTACTCAAACTATTTTAATACGCTTTCCACACTGTATCAAATTGAAACTCCAAGCTGACCAACTGTCCTTAGAAATTGATCCATCTGTTTTGGAGAGTGAAATTCCTGTCTTGGACATGTTAGTGACAGATTAATTTGTTCATTACCTTAACTGATTTGGATCCAAAAAGTCCAACCTTGCAACATCACCTGTTTTCTCCACTCATTCCAGTGTCCAGTCAGTCTAAGCACCTATTCCCAGAGTCTTCTCCAATGTTGAAGCCTAATGACAATGGCCATTTTTTATTGATTTTTATTGAGCTCTCCATTTTTCTCTGCTCACCTCCCTGCCTTTCTCTTCCCCCTTCAACCCTCCCCCAAGGACCCCCTGCTCCAAATTTACTCAGGAAATCCTGTCTTTTTCTACTTCCCATGTAGATTAGATCTATGTAAGTCTCTCTTAGTGTCCTCATTGTTGTCTAAGTTCTCTGAGATGCCATTTTTTTAAATTACAATTTGATTTATTTGTGTATGTGTACGTGTGTGTACACTACAGCATGCGGTTGAGGGTCAGAGAAATCTTGTAAGAGTCTAGGTAGAGTAACTTGGCTGTGATAGATAAGTCTGAGTATGCATGGTTCTTCCAAGTTTTCATTTTTGTAAAGTTTCTCATACAAGCATTACGGTGGCTGTTAGAATAAAATGTCTACACAATCAAGCTGGAAACATTTCAGTAGGTACCGAATGAGCAAATTTTCCCAAATGGTTTAGAACAGAAGAGATGGAGAGACTGCCATGGAAGAGGGAGGCTGTGGATGAGGAAAGATGGGGAGGGCACTCTGAGTTGATCAAGTCTCCTTAATGGGTCATTTGTTCACTTAGTTGGGTTTTAAACACTAGAGCAGGCTTCTCTATAGAATTGGCTGAGCTGGGTAATGAGGGTGGCAAGTGATGAATGTACTGGGCAAAGATCAGCAAATGTAAGGCTATTACTTCATCCATACTAATCCTTCATGTGATTGGGAGGACATTGTGGTTGCATGTATTTCTATAATGGGAAAAAGTTACTATGGTCTTAATCCAAGACATGGGATGGATGAGGTTATTTGGTTGCCTTCGATAGGTGTGTATATTAGAAGTGCATTCCATAGCTTTAAAAACTAAGCAAATTTTATGCAGACTCTAGCATGACCAGGAACAGCTTTCTCACTGTTTAATTTTGTTTAATACTATATATGGCACAGAAAGTGAGATAATGCTGATGGGACCCCTGGCTTTGTGCTTATACAAAAGCCCTCCACCAACCAAGCTACAGACCCAGCCCTGCACAGGGGTCTTACAATAACTTCTATCTGAAGTCTTATAAGAACGTTAGTACTGATCCAATCCCCATTTTGTAAAACTAGACTCAAAATACTTAAGAGATTTTCTAAGCTAGTAAGGTGGGTAACTGTTGAAGCTGGAATTTGAATTCTAGCCATCATGTCTGATAAAGATTTGTTCTCATAATGAGCAAAGGAAATAATAAAATACACTTACCTCTTTAAAAAGAAGAAAGATGATATTTCTCTCTAATCTTCATAAGTATTGACTGGTACTTAACCTCTTTATCCATGGAATATTAAAAATAAACAAATATGAAATCCAGCAAGGGATTTGCTAAAGCTTTTTTTCTTTCTGTTTCTTCCTCCCACTCAGGGTCTAGAGTGTTTCACAGTTAATTTTCTAGTTATTAAAACTACCTCCAAGCTGAGCTCTCTTTATTACTGGGAATGATCAGTTGATTTCTGTTTCCGTGCTCTTCAGAAAACAAGTGCACAGAAACTGTTTTCTGCAAATCTACCCCTGGGCATTTAAAAAGAAGGGCTGCCACTCGGCGTCAGAATGAACTAAATAATCCCCATGACAGAGTTTAGGAGTAATAGAGGACCACAGCTATTAGGAATTTTCAGTGGCTACCCTAGATTACATATGTAGACAGAGTCTATTGGCTTCGTGGAAGTTCTACAACCAAACACATACTGTAAGAATCTACCACTTTTCACATTTACAACCACATAAAAAATATTGCACGAAGAAGGAATGTTTCCTAGGGTTGAAGAGAAAGCTTGGTGAGGACAGTGCTTGCTGGGCAAGCATGGGAACCTGAGTTTAAACCCTGGAATCCATGTAGGAAAGCTGGGAGTGGTGAGGGTTTTATAACCCCAGCTCTGAGAATGCACAGCTAGGTAGATTCCCAAGTGTTCCCTGGCTAGGCAAGCCTAAATGGTGGGTACTATAGCAGTAAGAGACCCTTCGAATGGCTCCCGAGGAGTGACAACCAATGCCCTTCTCGAGCTTCTGACATAGAAACATGCCCATGAACATGCACAGTTTTGTTAAACTTTCAGAACGGTATTAATGGTCAATATGTCCGCGCCACTAAACCCTGATTATTATTGTGCCATTTAAACTCCAAAATAAAAGTTGTTTGTGTGTGTGTGTGTGTGTGTGTGTGTGTGTGTGTGTGTGTGTGAGAGAGAGAGAGAGAGAGAGAGAGAGAGAGAGAGAGAGAGAGAGAGAAGCTTAGGCTAGGAAAGCATAGTGTTTTGGAAGAGACCCTAATATCTATATTTTCAATATGAGATCGTGCCACTAATCAATACATTTCCTAGAGGGAATTTTATGGAAAGATTAAATCTGTAAGGATAGGAAAATAAACACACAAGCACACTGATTTACGATCTAAGCCTGGGCCACACTGCCATCTCTAAAACCTACTAGATTAACTTTCTGACGATCAGGAAACTATTAAAAATAAACTAGACAGAAGCAAATTCTCTGATAATTTTGACAAGATGAGGATCATAGCTTAAACAAACAAAAGTCTCAAGGGGTGAACACAAGTGAGAGTGAGTCAGAAGAAAGGATAAGCCATAAAATCACTCATGTGCTGGAAAAATATTGTAGTATAATACAATATAATGTATACCATAAGTGGATATTAATTTTATTAAAATTAAAAAAGTATAACAGTTCACTGAAATCTAATCACATAGATCCAAAACTAATAAAACAATTTTGGAGTCAAAATGCATTATGCAATAAAATAGTTGCAATTTTTAAAAAGTCAAATTTGAATTTTGAATTACACAGTTAGAGGCATGTAGCTTACTGGAAAATATACCTGATGTAGCATTGTACACACTAACCGTGGCAAAATTGGAAGAGAGCCAATAGAAATCATGGGTTATGATGAAGAGTTTCGTACAATCTGAAATATGTCTCCTTAGGATTCTAGAGGAGAGAGAGAATCTAGGAAGTGAACATGGGAGCCATGTAAGACGTACAGATTTATTGAAAGCCATCAACTCTGAAGTCTAAAAAAAAAAAAATCCACATGGAGTTAATCAGAAGAAAATTTCCCATACGGTGAAATTGTTAAGAACTCTGGGGGAAGACAGGCTCTCTTCAGGGCATGACAGTGATGATAGCCACAGCTGCTCCTAAGCTGTAACAAGAGCCAGAAGGAAGCTGAAATCATTACCCATTTGCATTAGAGATTTTTATTAATCAGCCTAACTTCTTGCTTGTACTATTTTTTTTTCAAGAATGGGTAAAAAATCCCTACAAACTAACAACATTTACCACTGAAAGAATTAAATTAGGGACAATTCTTATTTACGGAACTGTCAAAGTAAGAATTAAAATGCAGGACATACCTACAGTATCTTTGCATCATTGGCCTGCACCAGGAGAGAGAAAAGTTGCTGATTCCATTTTGACTTCTTTATGGAACCCAAAGGATACCTGTCTTGACGGTCTGTGTCACTAGCTCCCAGATATTTATGTAGCAATGGCAACTACCTGCTCAGACGAAATAGAAAGAATTGTGGTAACAGAAGAACAGGATTTTAGAAGCTATCTTGAAGTTATCTTGAAGTTGGGTGTGCTTGTTGGCCTCATCCATTTGCCCTTATACAGTTAAACTTCTGTTTAAACAAAGTTTGGAAAGTACTGAGCCCAGTACTCTTGCCCAGCACTAGGAGAAAAAACATTCTAGGAATAGAGGACAACAGATAAGCAGATAGCATGGGTATTGTGAGCTTTTAGTACTCTTCACTAAAATACTAAAAGTAGACACAATAAAAGCCCTTATCTGTGCTAAGTTCCAATCCAGTGGATATCTGAAACCAAAGACAATACAGAGCTGTAAGTATATAAACTGCACTATGGAGTTAAGCATTCAGTAGACACTTAAAAAGACAAGTAGTTAATTCAGTATGGATACTTTAGACAAAGAAATGTTTCACAGCTTGCTGAGGACAGAACAACAGGGCATCCCTCAAAACAGTGAAGAATTTTAAAATGCTAGATTATTTATTTATAAAATTGAGCATTTAAAATTTTAAACAAAGACAAATGATATCTTTGATAAAGTCAATGATAAAAGATAAAGTACCAATATTTTGATGGTGATTTTACACTGTTTATCTAATTGCCTTTTTT
>JAQHUG010000030.1:10897975-10946170 GCA_028555095.1 Dicrostonyx torquatus
CTGTAATTCTCTTTCTTGGTTGTATTTTTGTGTGGTTTAGGTATCAGGGTAACTGTAGCTTCATAAAATGAGTTTGGCAATGCCCCTTCTGTTTCTATTATGTGAAATACATTTTAAAGACAAAGAAAAATGATAAGAAGTAAAAAATATTGGTGTGGGGTTCAAGAGATGACTCCGTGGTCAAGAGTATTGGCTGCTCTTTCAGAGGAGCCAGCTTCAATTTCCGGCATGCAAATGGCAGATCACAATTCTTTGCAATTCCTGTTCTTGGGCATAGCATGCTCTGTTCTGGTCTCTGCATGTCTGATCCACAGACATGCACACAGATAAAATACACATATACATAGAATAAACTAATAATGGTAATGAAAATTGACAAGAATTTTTTAAAATGTGGCAGTTCAAAGAGATTTTCTATAAGCTTATTTCACATATTATTATGTAGACATATATACATATGTGATATATTATATCACATATGATATATAAATATAAATGCGTATTCAAATATTTCTCGTGCCTGTACACATGCACATATACATACATGTATATGTGTATATAAATACAAATAAGAGGTTATATACACTAGTATTGTCTGACCACAAACAACACCACTGTAAAACAGACTGAAGATAAAAAGAGACAATATGTAATATAAACATTTAATTATCCCAAGAAATATGTAAATTAAATAAAGTTTCTTAATCCTGAAGATGCAAATAAAAGGTAATGAAAACAAGTGCAAATGGATAAATTTCAGCAATGTATTAGAGGCGATTCTAAAAGAATGGGTCTAGTTTTACTTCTCAACCACAAGATATGGGGCTGCTGCATATAGTACCTATGACTGGGAATGAACAAATGATCCACAGGTAGACACTCACTGGTGTATTAATGAAGAAATAGTAGAAAATATATTTCATAGGACACAAGTACTCTGGGATTTTCCAATGAAATTAAATAACAATGTTGCTGTCATACCATTCTTGATTAAAACAGAAAGAAGATAAATTAGTACTACAGAAAATACAAGGATGAGCTTGGTAAGGAGAGAAGGAGAATGTGGAAACTCTTTTAGAAGTTCCAAATATAATACAAGAATCTTTTCATTTCAGACCGTTTCTATGACCATACCAAAAACCAACCAACCAATCAACAAATAAAGGCAATGAAAAGATGTGAAAACTAGAGGGTCATTTAATAACGGAGTTTATTGCTTTACTTTCCTTGGAGGCAAAACATACCGGAAAAAAGTATTTTTCTCCAAATTCTTCAAATTTTATCTTTACATGTGTTGGTTGCTTGAAAATCCAGTTTTATTTTCTTCCTGGTAGCATGCTGGCCTTGAATTCTCTAGCTGATCATGACTCATTAGTGTGTAGTGTGTAGATTTGTGTGAACACACCTAGAAAAGATTTTAAAACCAGGAAGTCAACATCACTGTGGTAATATCAAGCCTATGACTTCTTTTGGTTGGTGTTTCTGGTGTGATCAGAAGTTTGGGTACAGACTGAATGTGGAAGCATCCACTCAGGTGAATGCTTCAAAGCTGTAATATAAATGCATAACTCTACATTTGAGGTCTTGAATTCCAGCAGTCAGCATAGTGGCTGTGGACTAACAGACTGAACTTACTCAAATTATCTAGATGGATCAGATTCAAAAGGAGCTCTGGCATCTTTGATTCAGCTGTATGCTATTGTCTGGCTGGAGAATCAACATTTTCAATGCCGCTTAGTTTCAGATGGCGGCTAAGTATCTTTGGAAATCTTTAGGCATATATAAAACCCATTCTCATACTTACCCTTGTGGTAACCAGCTAATAATCCCACTGCTTTAAAAAAAGAAGGTAATTGAACATGCATTTTTTTTTAAAGAGGCATATTTGGTCACTCTGAAACAGAGTCATAAAATTGCACAATCTAAAGGAAGGAACAGTTTGTTTTGCCCCTTTTATTGCCAGTTAAATGCCAGAAGACTTTTAAAATAAGAGCAACCAGTTCAGAGGAGGGAGAAAAGCTAATAAAATTTTTATGATCTTAAAATAAACCTATCACTCTTTCGCACTTCCATAGTTTTGCAAAACTTTCTATACCTTTTGGCACCATATCCTATGTATAATGTTTTAGTTCTGAAAATACCAGCAAGATATCATATAAAATTATATCTATAGAAATAGAGATGTTGCAAAACCAAGCAGGGAAACAGACAATTTTCACATAGAGCAAAACAGTTGATCTTATTTTCATTCGGCTATAGCAAAATTTATTATGAGAGAACAAGACTGGAATTGAACCCATGCTGTTAATTTTTATCAGTAAAATCCATTTAAAAACTGCATTAGAGGAGATTTTTTTTATATTTATTTTCAATTGGTGGATATTTATGTGTGTGTGTGTATGTGTGCATTTGCACATGATATATACAAACTTTGTGTGTGCACACCCATGAGGGTGTCTGTGGGGGCTGGGTTTTGACTAACGTCTTCCTCAGTTGCTTCCCACATTACTATGTCATCATTATCATATCATCATCATCATCACCATCATCATCATCATCATCATCACCATCTTCAATGAACATGAATATTGGTGTTTGAGCTAACTAGCTAGCCAGAATACTGCTTGGATTCACCTATCATCCCTCCCCCTAACTCCAGCTGGTACTGGGGTTACAGGCACACACTAGATCCAGATCCGTTCTTTTTGCTTGTGAGACAAGTGCTTTATGCACTAAGTCAACTCTCCCAGCAAAGTAGTTGCTTCTTCTAACTTGTCTCAGAGTCATATTTAATCCCTGTTAGTAGATGAGTAGATCTCTGCTCATTGTACGGACCTTAGATAACATAATATTTTCAAACCAGAGACTTTCAAAAAATTCTGAGTCAACTGCTTTGGAATTTTTGCCTTGGGAACTTTCGTGTCTCCTTTTGAGATCCTGAAGGTAGCCACAGTCTCAGAATAAGGTCATCTTAGGAACGTATCTTAGATCAACAAGATATGTACAACTTCAAGCCAGCCTGGCATGGACCATCCCCTGAGAGGAAAGGTTCGTCTTAGTTGTTACTGCCTCACATTCGTTTATTGTACTGACTTGACTGAATTAGAGGCTGTTCTTGAGCAGCAGACTGAGTATTCTCTACTCCTGATTTTCCCCCCATTTTACCTACAAAGGACAGATTAACTGTAGTTTGAGAATGAATTGACAAATGGGAAATTTTGGTTCTAACGTTTGAATGCTTTTTAAGCATCTGGGGAGGGGCTTGGCTGGTAATGGAATTTAGATCCACTTCATCTATGTAAAATACAAGACATGATGGCATACATCTGAAATACCTGCGCTGGGATTCAGAGACAGGAGTATCCCCAAAGCTCATTGACTAGTCAGTCTAGCCAAATCAATGAAATGAAATTTAATAAGAGTCTGCCTCAAAAAATAAGGCAGAGTATGAGCAAAGAAGAGACCCAGTGTTGATCACTGGCTACACACACATGTGCATGTGTGCACACACACTTGCACACACACATGTACACATGTGCACACACACACACAAGAGATGATAGAATGATCCCTTAATGCTAGCCAGTAAGGCTTATTGAATTTTTTTCCCTACACATTGGGTTTTTTCCCTTCATACCTTCTTGCTTGCATAGACAGTTCTTGCATTTCTTGGGCCAATGAGGCTGAGCTGCAGATGCCATTGACTAGCAAGGGGCAACAACATTGTGGGTAGGGAAAGATGCTTGGAAAAAGGGTGAAGCAGGGAGCCTGGCAATAGAACAGGCTACTCCTGTTCTTATCCAAAGCTCAACCCAGTTTAGTGCACAGTTGGGAGCTAATGCATATTTATGATTTACTCTGAACTTAATGTTAAACACAGTTCTCATCATCCAGCATTGCTAGGAAAATCAAGCTAAACAGAAATTGAAAATCTTTTCTAAGTCTTGATGGAATACAAAAATACATGCTTGGCTATATCTAGGAATATAGCATGCAAGGATTAGAAATTAAGCTGCAATAAGAACTGAGTTCACCAGTTTAGAAATTTTATTAACACAAAAGACTAAGTTTTCTGTATAGTTTACAGAATAGAACAATAAGTGGTAACAATATTATTATAGTATTTGTTATATTAATAAATAATTGATATTACAAATAGTGCATTTTAAAAATTATTACTTTATTCTTTAGCATATGTAATAACTTCTAAATCAAAATAATAATTTACATATAATTAACAAAAACAGAACCTCTTCAAATCAGAATAGTGTTAATAAAACTCATATGAGTGTTGATCACAATAATATCTTCAGACGTATATTCTATCTTCATTATTTCGTTATTACCTGGTTCCTATATTCATTCACAAAGCATGTATCACCTCTGGGTATTCAAAAGTAGTTGTGTATGATTATAAAAAAATGGTTTATATCTGTCTTCAGGGAAACAGGCACTAAATAAATGTCCAAATACATATATTAGTGTAAAATATGTGTAAATTTGTAGAAGATAGGAATGGAGGCAATGAGATTATAAACAAATAGATCCAGTGTTCTGAGTAAACATTTTAAAGAAATGATATTTCAACTGAGTTTTGATTTATGCAGGGATAACTATGGCTAAAAAAAGGAAGGAGGTCATTTTATATAGGAAGACGGTGCCATGTGCTGTGAGATGGAAATGCTTCATAAAATAAAGGTATATGAATATATGCACATACACATTCACACACACCCTCCCACACAGACACTCACACTGATCATTTCCCATCTAACAAACAACTCTGGACTTAGGATGGTGTTTGACTTCCTCCCAGAGGCTCTGCATAAGCAATGAGCCAGTTGATTGCCAAGAACAACTTCCAAATAAGGAGCCATGAAACACTGACTTCTGGCAGACGTATCTCGGCTTCCATCTTGAAAACATCATGGCTTCATTTCTGAACATTTCTTTGGAGTGTGTCTTTGTGCTTGTCAGCTAGCCTGCACCCAGGCATTCCACACATGCTTCTGTCCTTCTGGAAGGCAGCATGGTGGAGCAGGCTTAGCTCAGGACCCCACAGAAGTAAGTTGCTTCAACTGCAGGGGGTGATGGGCTTTGCTCTCACTGGAGAAAGTGAACAATCTGTTTATTTTGAGATATGGAATCATTGCTTAGAAGACCGAAGGCAAGCATGGCCGCTCTCTGCATACTTCTCCCTTTTTGGATTTAATGGCAGACTTGAGAGTCACTTCTGTTACTGAATCTGTTTGTTGTGCATTATTCCTCAGATTTTTTTTTAAGTTGTGTGTATATACTTCCACGAATTTTGGGCTAGGCTGCTTTCTCGCATTGTGGAGTTCATCACTCTGATATTACTATAAATCTACTATTTGCATATAAACATTGCATTTCTGTTACCAGAACAGGCAAGAGGCAATGCTAAAGTCATTTATGTTCATGTCAAGTGGCATCTTCCCTGGACCATTTTCTTCACTGTGTGCTATTTTGTTTGACGGTGAATGAGGTGGTGTTTCTAAACCGTTTTAGCTACCTAACTCATACTTATTCCAAATTCCCAGTGAAAACCTCTACTGCAAAGGTCTTACCTCCCCCTCTTCAAAGTCCTTGCTCCCTTTCCTCAAGCCCTTCCTATTGAGTTTTATTCCTAAATTTAGTTTTATGCTCTTACGCATGGCTAACTAGGTTATTTCTAGTGGGGATTAAATGAGCTTATTTCTAAGCATGCCAGTGATTCTGCTTTTAGTGGATCCAGAAAAGTTGCTCCTGATTTTTAACATTGGAACAGACACAGCCATAAGAGTTCTTTTGTTTTTCGTTTTTTATTTTTCTTCCCAGAAATACTTTCTTATGCCAGTACTCCGAACCCAGTGGGACCTGGAAGCCGACCAGTTTGTTTTTCTCTCACATACCAACAGTCCCTGGACTCAAATCCTCATTGGATAAGCCCTTTGGTAAAAATGATCACATCTTAGCAAATGATAGAGCTGGGCTGGCTACTGGTGAGTAAAGTTGGACTATCTTTGAGTTAGAAGCAATTCTTAGGCACAGTTGAATACATTGACTCACAGTGTTGTCTCCTCTTAACAAGTGAATATGCCTGAAAAATGGGGTCAATAACTGTAACTTGAATGACTTCATACCTATGGGGTCCTTGGATCAGTGGGGCTGGGATGTCCAGGGACTTGTTGGAAAAGGCGTCTCACTCAAGTCCTGATTTTCAATGAGAAACTGGATAAGTTCAACTGCTAGAGAAGCTCTCTAGGTGACTACACACTAGCCTCTGGGACTTCATAGCTCTGCGTTTCCCACCACTACCTAGTAGGAAAGCCCTTCTGGAAGAGGAGGTTTTGACTGGTGTGGAACAGCCTCGGAGTCTTTCCTAAAGTAGTACAGAGATTGATGGGAGGGTCTGCTAGGCAGCAGGTGGATGGGCAGTATAGTAAGGGTGATGTTCCTATAGAAGGTCACTATAACTATAATTGCTGAGAATGTGTGTTGTCTTCTAGATGTGCTGAAGACAAATGAAAGCTTGAGAACTAGTCATTAAAGACAAATGTTTGAAGAGGGGTGTGAAGGCAAAGAGAGAAACTAGGATGTAATTTCAATAATAGTAATTGTGCTACTTCAGGAAGGAGTACTCAGAACCAGGTTTTGCTCCATACAACAGGAGATAGGGTTAGCCATAGACTGGTGGCAGAGGAGTCTTCCTCCATGGCCAAGTCTAAAGGGTTATTTTAATTTTGGTTACAGATGGTTGTGAGCATGTCGGGAACCACACTGGGGTGCTTTGCAAGCAGATAGCTAGCTCTAAATCCCTGAGCCACCTCTCCAGTCTCTCTGTGGCCAAATTGAATTGCTAGCATGTGAGTACTCCATCATTCTTCCTGACCTGGAGCATGAGCGTGCAGCCCTTTGTGGTTTATGAAGGACAGTGACAATTTTCAAAAGCTTCTGGTCCTCATTCTTGGGCCTCACCCAAGTGCTTTAAACGCACCTCTGACATATGTGCATTAATTGCAAGTAGGCATGCACATTTGACTTTTAAGAAAAGAACCCACAGTTGAGAGTGTTTCAAAAAAGTTGTTTTGCTTGAAAGCCTTATCATCTGATTGCAGAACAAGGCAGCTAAGAACTAGCGAAGAATGTAGCCTTCTGTTCCGGAATCTCCATCACATGGTGAAAGGCATCAGCTGCCCAGGGGTCTCCCGCCTCCAGCTGCCTGTCAGGTGTTTGTGCTTCTGTGACTCAGCTGAAATAGAAAGGCATTCTATCACATCATTGTCTTGCTGAGTAGCTTTTTTCTAGGCAAGGCAATATCTTTTTTCCTTGAAGTTTTATTTACCTTTATTACTGTGTGTGTGTGCGCGCGTGTGTGCATGTGTGTGTGTGCGTGCACACACATGCACTTGTGTGGTAGTGGGTGTAGAGGTCTAGGGACAACTTGGAGGATTTCATCTCTTTTCCCAGCATGCAGAATCCAGGAACTGAATTCAGAACATGGAGCTTGGCAGCAGGTGACTTAATCCACTGAGATATCTTGTTGGCCTTTCCTTGAAGTTTTAAAATTCTTGTTTCACCCTTTAGAACTAGAATGGCTACAATAAAGAAAAAGAAGGGAAGCTATTTCTTTCCTCTGTATGCTGAATACTTGTCTCCCCTGGCCGAATCAATTCTCATCTTGCCCCACCAGATAGTGATTCTCCTTTGAGGCCATTGAGTGAAACTGTTAGGGCTGAGGAGAGAAAACTGGAAAGGGAATTTATTTCTTCCTGGAAATAATGTCTCATGGAAGGAACTTAGGTGAAGGGTAAGTGTGAGAGCCTATCTTCAGTAATGGCCCATTTTCTGTTGTGAAATGGTTTCCATTTAACCCTAGAAGGGTTATGGCACAGGAATTGTAAAGTCTGGCATCGGTACCATAGATTGCCTTCCTGGTATCTGCTCATAGCAACTTGGACAATTTAAGTCTCTAGTGCCATCTGTAAAACAGTAACGAATGTGTCACACACATGAATGCACAAAAGTGTATGGGTAATATATGATATATTCAGAGCAATAAAACCCATGTCTGGTTCCCCACCCAAATTTCACTTCATTTTATTTTACTCTTTTGTTTTGCTCATTTAAAAAGAAGGATTATGATACTTGATCTTATATAGCTCGTGATAGCTGAAGCAGATGAGCTGGGAACTTCATCTTCCTACCTCCACCTCCTGAATGCTGTAATTACAGATTTACATGTAGCCTATGCTCAATTTTATGCAGTTCTGAAAATAAAACCTAGGACTCTCATGCCAGGCAAACACACTGCCAATAAAGCTATGTTATCACCCCTCAAATCTCAAATGTATATGCTTGAATTTCATATCTGTTGTAAAGCTATTTCCTCAGAATTCAAGTAGTCCTTCTTCAAGGAAGAAGGGAAACACATGCCTCTTACTAGACAGGGGAACCTCAGGAAGTTATCAGAGTTACAGGGCCCTTCCCAAGGCAATAGAATAGGAAGATCTACTAGGGGACTCTTTTGCTAGCCAAGCTGCTTGCAAGTTGGGTGGCAAGCTCTAAGGATGCAGACATGTGATCTTTATCGAGCTGGTCTCGGGGCTTCCTATGATGTAGTCGTCTTTGAGTTACTTACAATCCTGTAGCATTGTAAGTCCACTGATTCACTGAGCTAGAGTTGAGTAGAATAATTTCTTCGGTCTACTTTTCGTGCCTCTGTAGGATGGAGATGTATTTGTTCATGGGTCCCAAAGAAATGTCACACGATAGTCCCCAAGGTGAATGTGTTAGGAAGTAGAACCTTTGAAAGAGGATTGTGTCATGAAGATACAATCTCAAGAATGAGATTAATGTCCTTGAAAGGAGACTCAGCACTGACTTGATTCTCCTACCATGGAAGGATATAGTGAAAAGATGTCATCTATAAAATAGGAGATGGGTCCTCAGTAGATATACTAGTGATTTACACTGGAACGTTTTAGTTTATACAACTATGAAAAATACTGCTATGAACTACTCAGTCTGTAGTATTTTGTTACAGCATCTCAAATTCACTGTTATCAGATCATCATTATCGCCTATTTCTGCATGGTTCTCTCCTTTTCTTTCCCATTCCACCTAGACCTGCCATAATTGAACTTAAATAGTATTCCCTGTCAAATGGCAGGGAAGCAGAATCTCTTCTCACTTACTGACCACCTACTGAGGCTCTTTCCTTGAGAATGAGCCCAAGAATTCCTCACACTTCTTCTTCTTGCGTTTGCATATCCAGGAAGACAAGAGGCTAAGATGGGTCCTTCTGAAACATCTCCAAGGTCCTGAGCACATTCCTGTGGGTAGCATACACTGTGATACCATAATACAGGCATTGTGAATATGAGAAAATATTTCCCACTATATAGTCTTAGTTTTATTTCTTAGAATATTTGTTAGATTGTGCTAGGAAAGGTTGGCAAAAATATTAAACAGGAATTTAGAAGCATAAGAAGCCCATGTTTATGAATCCTTAAATGAAACTTTCTTAACTGAACATGATTCATAATAATCATCAGATGTGTGCTCTAGCTTGTCTTCAGTCTATAAATAATTGAATATGTGATCAGTTCTTGGTTTAAACAGCACAGGAGGGTCATTATAAATTAAGCAACATTTTAATATCAATTCGTCTAACAATTTGAACCTTCTAGCTTTATAATCATGACTTGCATTTTAAATCTGTGTTGAGACACCCTACTATTTTTAATTTTTCCCAATTTCTTTGGTTATTTGACTATATTCATACTAATTTTTTTGTTTTATTTTATTTTTTTTAAAAAACTGTGGTTAAAAAATACTGCTTTGCAATGAAAAGCGAGGCAATGCTGTCTGGGCAAATGTCCACTACTTTGGAGTCAGAAAGAGCTAGGTTCAAATTAGAATTCTGTCACTGCTGATCTACAAGAATTTAATAGATTATTTTTTTTGGAGGAAGAAATTGAAAAAAAGGGCTACTTAACAAAGTTCCACACATTGGGGTTAGCGTCAAAGCAGCTTTTTTTGTCAGGCTATGTTTAACACTTTCCCCCCTGAGGTTTGTTTTAATACTACAATTAAGTTTAATCCAGTGCCTGCTCAATCCACCAAAGATTCCTGAATATTTATGTTCCCTTCTATGATGCTTATTGCTTGCATTTGGGATGGTGGTCTCCAGAACATCTCTGTTACAATGGACTAGTAATGCCTTCAGAGATGCCTACAGTGGAAATCTGTTTAGTATCTGAGCTGAACTGATCAGTAAGGTCCTATCCAGGACTTAGACAGACAGGGAATGGGATAAAATATATAATACATATATGTTCATTTCTTTTTTTCTCTTACCTCATGAAGATTGTAGTGTAAGAGCTCATAGACCCCCAATAAACACTATAACTCCTGGTCATTCTCTGTACATATCTGAAGTAGTAATAGCTACAGACACAATGTCTCCTAAACACCATCCCTAGAGACGAGAACCCTTTGAGAAATTGTCCCTCGCCCTGAATACTCACTCCAGATCTTTGTTGGTTTAGGCCACTGGCTCCATTGTGACTCTTCTATTATGGCATTGATGAAGTACCTAAGTCTGGTCTTGGAACACAGTGTCTCCTAGGAAAACGATGCTTCCAGTGCCAACTTATTATTCAAATAGTATATTAGTTGTAGAAGTTTAAGCTCCTATTTCCCTCTCTGTGAGCTGAAGATAGTAACAGCAAACATTGGATTTTTGTGAGCACTAAATGAGCTCTGTGAGGGAGGTGTAGCTAGTAGATTTTTTTCTCAGTTTGTCTAGCTTCATTCCAGTGCATGATTTTCTCAGGCCTCATTTAGAGCTAATGCCTTTCTCTCATTCATATGACTGTTACTTCATGCACTCAGAGTCCATCCCCTGTGGCCATTGTAGACCTCTGATCTATTCAGCTTCTTTCCAGTATATCAGGCCATTATCCACCTATGTGCCTAGCAATTGCCCTCACTCCCTACAATCAAGTTTTATGGGTTCCATTGGTCCAACAACTTAACTATAACCTTTGTTTCACTTGTAGAATGTGTTCAAGGGACACAGCTCCAATCTCCTCATTACCTAGCTTCCTCTTCTAGGAGTTCCCCTTTCTGATTACACATTCCTGAGTCCTCTCCTTTTGCCTCTCCCTCCAAAGAGCATGCCATTTTCCTACCGTGTACCTCTCAGTCTTTGACAACTCCTGCTTTTCCATTTCTTCAGACCAGACTCATCATGGTTTTCTTCTACTTTAAACATAAAATGATAACAATAGCACTAATTCACATTATCTCTATCAGTGATCTCATTTGTTCATTAAATACGTACTGAAGGCTAAAGCTGTTCAAATGGTCAATCTCAACTTCCTCTCCCGCACCTTTACATCCACTTAGATGCTCTCCTTTACTTAGCTTAGTCACTTGTCATACACCCATATTTTATCAAGTTGAAGGCAATATCAACAATAAAATGCACCATTAGTACATTATGCATCTCGTAGGATGGAAATTAAATAGTAAAATGCCATCAACTGCAAGATGTGTTCTGGTTCTGAAGTTGTTAAAATATGAAAATATATGCACGTTAAGATATACAGAGTAATGGTATTTTTTAAATTATTGCAAAGATTCTTCCTAATCTTTTCTTCTTTTAGATATTACATTTCTTGAAATAGACCAAGCTGTCAAGCTCTGTCTATCTACACCCTAAATATCTCTTATTCCTCTGAAATTTGGTCAAATGAAACTGCTCTCTTAAAAAAAAAATCACAAGTTATAACTGCTGAATTTGAGGCCATGCTGTAGGCGTTGCAAGTCAGGCCTCAGCACTGGGTACTACTGTCTCTCTCTATTTTTGATTCGTGGGCCTCTTTCCATCATGCAGAGACCGACTCATGCCTTCAAGTTCATCACAGTTTAGTTCATTTGTCCTAGTTTTCAGATTGTGCCCTCTTCCCTGATCAACTACTTCCCTATTTTTGTTCACCCGCTATCCACACTGTCTCTCTAAATTTCTTCTTCTGTTTGAAGTCTCCCATGTCAGGCTTCTGTTTCCAGTGCATTGCTATTATTCAACAGCTCTCTTGAAAACCACCTGCCCCTAGAGATGTCACTAAACCCAGTCATGAGGTCCCAACTGTTACCTTCTCTGATCTTCTTGTGACATTTGACTAAGAAGATTCTGACTCTTGAAGATGCATTGTTTGTGCATTTGTCTTGTTGTTGCTGTTGTTTTTTATGTCATGCAGATATATTCTCCTGAATTCTTCTGCTACACTTGTTCCTCCTGAGTCTCTGACATTCTGGCGCTCAAGGGCTGCAGCTCACTCTCGGACTGAGTCTCTCTAGATTTATTGCAAGGTTGAACCTCCACTTCTCATCCAAAGACTTCCTAGTCAGCTCCCAACCATTCTCCTCAGACCTCATACTCATGTGCTTCATTACTTGCTCCCTATCAAGGAGATCTAAACCTTTATTTCACAAATGCTGTGCCCAAAGATAAATGTCTGTTGTCTCCAAACCTGTTTGCTTCCATGTTTCCCTCACAGAAGGGAACGAGTATCTCTATTTGCCCTTCATGTCTCAAAGCAGGAGGCCATTCCTGACCTTTCTCACCTGGTCATTATCAGCATGTCTCAAAATTTAAATAAAATATGGCAGATACAGAATCCAGTGAAATATTTTCACTTGAAAGCTCATTATACCGGGTTCTCACAAACATTATCCAGTACCAAAGAGCCTTACCTTTCTTCTCCGCACACAGTGTACTATTATTAGCTTGCTCTTAATAGAACATCTAGAACACCCCCCCTGTTGGAATGCAAGTGGAATTGAAGCATAACCCTATACCACTAAAATAACTTCTCATTTCATTTATAGTAGTCCCAGGATCTGTTCCCATTATTCAGGCTTGATCTCCTACATGTCTCCTTCACTCCCTGTTGTATAACAGTTTTGTATGAGATTCAAGCAGTACAGCTTGCAGAGAAGCTCCCTAAACAAAATGGTAAACAACTCAAAATAGCTTCAGGAAGTTCCTGAAACTGACCGGATTCCCTGGGTCCTTCTTTACCAGAGTAAGCAATAAAAACAGCAAGGAAACTCAGATAAGCTAAGATGCAAAGAAGACTCTGAGACCAGACCAACTGTCTGGAAGAAGCAGTAGCCAGTCATGCTGCCTAGAAGAGGTTTCCATCAACTGAGGTACCTGGAATAGACACTCTGAAACCTGTTGATCTGCCTGTAGGCTGAAGAGTATGATCCAGCTGCCCAGCTTTTGTGAACTGTCACTTTTGCTGGGGTAGGCTTTGATGACATAGATATCTTTGAGTCATTTCTGCTCCTGTTTGTAACTACTCATTCATACTCCTGTGTGTAACCCCAATAAATCTCATTGGTTCATCAAGTTGAACTTTGGTGATCTCCATACTCCAGTCTGTCATGGGATCCCTATCTTGGGTGAGTGGACATGTATTGTGTCTCCCCAGGAAATATTTTGTCATACACATTGCCCTGCTCAATCACCCCAGATTCTCAACACTCTCCGTGAGGCAGAGAATATGCCATTTCAAAATCTTTCTCAATATGCATCGCCTACATAGAATTTTGTCAACCAGATTTCTTCATGGCCCACTCTTACCTTCCCATCTGTGCACTTTCTTTTCAGGCATCTTTTTGTGATATCCTATACATACCCTATATCAAAAAATCAGCACTTCCTTCATCGCTTTGTGTCTTTTGTCATCCACATTGTCATCTAATCAACTGCATATTTGCTAAGATACCCTCACCATTTAGATTTTTTAAGCTGCAAAAGACCATGACAGCACTCAGAAGGGTACCCAGAACATAGTGGATATTAATTGACTACTTCTTAAAAATACTAAATAAGTCAATTTTTGGCATAGTCAGTTCTTTGAACAAGATTCCATCTACCACCTTGTCCTATATTCTAAATTTGCATTTCCAGTTTACTCTTCAGACAGAAAACTAGGAATATTACAAAACAATCATTCTTTGTTTATCTTAGTTAGAATCAGAACAATTTTATAAACAATCTATTCTTTATCTTTGAATCTTTTGTTTCTCCACATATTATCTCTGTCTTGATCTTCTAAGAAAGCCATTATTAAAAACACCAGAAGTTAATATATGTCATTGACCTACCGTTACTGAGGAATAGTGAAAATTTCAGAAATGAATGTAAGCTGGAAACCTGTACCTGTCATTCTTTATCACTCTACACTATATAGCCTTTTGGACTTTGTCAGTATCACGCAACAATTGATAGCACTTACTTCCTAATTCTTCTCTGGAAAACTTGGCTGCCTGGTCAAGGCTGAATCAAGTCACACACTATGTGAAATCAGAATCTCTAATGAAAGAGTGAATCCAAAGAATGAAGGGTTGGAACAATGAGCATGACAACATCTAGTTGTATTTATTATGCCACTAATGTAAAACTACTTCAAGTTTAGCTATTGATAATAGTTGGGTACACTAGCATGGTGTTTAGTTTTATGTATCTTCTTTCCAGGGATGTGGATACATTATTCTGCAGTCATCCATGTAAAGTGTTTGTGGAAGGGAGTAACATTTAGCAGGGGACTTTAGACAGAAGGACCAAGTAAGATTGTGTTCCCTATTGTGAATGACTCACATCAGTCCAACCCAGGAAAGGCCTGAATAAAACAATATAGCAATCTGTCCCAGTTAAGAGGAACTCCAACTGTATGATTACTTGACTCATAGCACTGGTCATTTTCTGCTTTTGGACTCATTCCGAAAGATCTGCTCTTCTTGAGACTGAGGTCTTTGGACAAGAAATATTATCAGTGACTCTTATTCTAAGGCCTTTAATCTTAGACTAGGACAAAACTATCGGTTGTCTCTGCTTTCCTCCTGGCTGACTGCAGCTTTTGCAACCTCTCAGTTTTCAGAATCGCATAATACAATTCTGCACAAAATCTGTCTGCGTTGGGTCTACTTCTCTGGAAAACCTTGATGAATTCACATAATCTCAGTTGCAAAGTGTTTAGAAATAGGAAGCTTGTGAAGTTTATCGCTATAGCCTCAAGGTTTGGCACAATATTTGAAAACACTTCAGTGCATCCTCGGCCTAATGTAAGCAACAGCTAAGCTTGCTGTCTATCGAGTTTATTACCTTGATCCAAAGATTGGCACTGCTTCTTTTAAGCTGTGAGATTTTTTTTTGACAATTTATTTAACAGTCTTGTGTCTTTCGTTTTTGCTGTAGAAAATGGACAAATAATCCTTGCTTCATAAAACTATTGAAAATATCACAAGGATAAATACTCATTAGGACCCAGAAGAGTTTAATGCTCCTATGAACATCTCAATGACATCAACCATGGTCATTATGAGTGATGAATTGACTAGTATAAAAACAAACTGTAATACTGTGGTGGGATGGTACAGCATTGTGTGTTTGTCTATTACTCCTGGGAGGACTTTAGCTAATGACCTATCCTGTGCTTTGGATGCTTCAGTACTTTCAATAGGACTTATATTAAGAAGGAAACACTCATGAAATAATAAATATAAACGAATGAATGACCACCTTAAACCTCTTTTGTTTTTACAGTGAAACTCCGCACCTTTTGCCATCACTGCAGTAATTCAAAAGATTTTTTTTTCTGAATGTTTATAGAGTATAGCTTCTCCTAGACACAACTGTGACTGCAACCCATTTTTAAAACTTTACTTTTTATTTATTCTTTGTGTCCTTCACATCACACATCTCAATCCCGTTCATCTACCCATCCCTACATATCTGCTTTCTGCCCTTGCAATCTACTCCACAAAATAAAATCAATTTGAGAGAAAGAAAAAAATGTGGAAAAAAGGAAAAAAATATTGTCACGGAACTTGTATTATGACACAGTTTCACAATTTACCATTTTTGTCTATACATCTTTACTTGCAAGTGTTCATTGCAAAGTCCATTGGTCTGGTTTGAGGCCTCGGTTTTCTCCTACTCTATCAATACTGGACCCTCATTAAGACTTCTCTTGAATATCCTGTTGCTCTGTGTTCTGGAGTTCCTGCAGCTTTGGGTCTATAAGACCAGCTCCTTCATGTGTTCCAGCATACCATAGATGGGGTAGATGTTGGTACTGGTCAACCTATAACCTTTTCTGGTTCTGGGTAGTTGTAGGGTGGATCAGTCCACCAGCTTTCCCCTACTGTCATGATCATGGTGAGCTCTCTGGCATTATTCTGGCTAGGCCACCCTTTGCAGTGATGAGCAATGTGGGGGCCAGTTCGCCTGCTTTCGTGCTCTCTGTGTAGGCTCTCCCACAACTACACCAGCAGAGTCAGCTTTACTGTGTTGCCAGGTAAAATACGGGGGACTAAAAACCTTTTAAAACCCTTTTTAATGTAACATTATTTTCTCTTGATTGTTGGTTCTTATTTTAATTTTTGATCATCATTAGGTAACATTAACCACTTCTTGTAATCATCTCTTAAAAGTAGGTGTAGTAATTCTAAATGAAGTTTCTATCCAAAATGTGTTCATTGGACAAAAGTTAGTACAGGCTATGACTTAAAATTTTATACATAAATTTTATACAAATTTTTATACTAATTTTTTACAAAGAATTCTCCTTCTTAATTGTAAGGTTTCAGATTTAAGACCTTATCAAATTCCCATTTCACTTTTCCTACCAAAAACAAATACCCTTAATTTAGTTTCATGGAGGATTACCTTTATTTTCTTACTAAAAGAATATTATGAATAAAAATGATTGACTTCTCATATATCTAAAGAGTGAGGCAATTTATAAGAATAAAATACAGATGAGCTAAATACTGTTAAGGAGAACATTAGATCTTCTACAAATGTTCTGATTCTGAAAAATAGAATATATCCAGAGAAAGGGGAAAAAAATCCTCCTTGGAAAAAATATTCTGCTTTCCAGTTACTTGAGTTGTTTTAAAAATGCTTATCTCTTTCAGCTTACCCACTCTGGAGATAAAACAGAATTGGGCTTGAGAAGTTTAAGTGATGTGCAGACAACAGCATGTTATCAGCTGCCATGCTCATCACAGGACCCCATCTCTGAGCTCCTTGTCTGTGTTCTCACTGTAGCTGCCACAGAGCTCATGTGCCATTCTGTAGGCAGCCTGAAGGCTTCTCATGGCTTCTGTCAGATGACTCATCTAGGCTTTCAAACACCAAGTCAGTGGCACTCTTAGATGCTCATGAGATCTGCCACCAGAGTTAACAAGACATGCCTCTAAGGTTTTAGTACAATTTCAAAGCAACACAGGGAGAAGGGATCTGCCAGAGCCATGCCATTGTACCCAGGTCATTGGGTTGTCCCTTCCTCACGCCAAGCCCTCAAATGGTGATGATAACAGGAGCAGTGACCTGGTTTTGTCACAACTCACATTGTATTTTATTGATCCAAAATGAAGAGAAATGATCAAAAACGTGACAGCCATATTTTTAAGTCACTCTTCAAAAAACTATGCAAATTTGAAAGTGCAATCTATAACATGCATAGCACAGAATTTTTCTAGTACATAAAGCAAGGTGGTAAGGTACTCAGGTATGATAGGCATTCTTTGTCTTTATTTGCTTGCGTCCCTTGTTGTTGGTGGGAATCAAGCCTGGAACCTCACATATATTAGGTAAACACCCTACCATTGAGCTACACCTCAAGTCCTATGCTGGGTATTATTAAGGTTGTAGACGAAACCTAACGATTTGCATATATCCAGAAAGAAAATTCCAGAAGCATACATTTCTTTGCTGTGTGTGTATGCATGTGTGTGACTTTTCATTTCATGCCGTGACAGAGTACTTCGGTGCAGCAGTAGACATTTATTCCCAGTGTGTCCACGGTTACCCAAAGGATAGCGGTACAAACAGAGAATGTCTCCATTGACAGGGTTTTGGGAGTATGATATCTGGCTTTCTAAACCTTGTGTATTGTCTTTTGGTATACTCCACAGAAAATGTTGCCCTTCATATGAACTTTTTCCATGGTATTTAAAATTTTACAGTACGAAATCTCATTTTAAGAACAATACTTGGGGAGTTTTTGATTTTTTTGCAGTTTGAATTATTTTTCTTTTAAATCAGAGTTTTCAAGTGTTTATTATGTTTGAGATGTTTTTCTTCATCAACAATGCCACCTTTATTTATAACCCAACCAAAAATATTAGAAGCATTTAAAAAAACAAGCTTCTACCAAATTAGAAGAGTTCATATACACTTATGACTAAAAAGGGATTAGAAACAGGAAAGTAAATTAAGGCCTGGAGAGATGATTCAGTTGTTAATAACACTTAATGCTCATTCGTAGAGCCTGGATTTAATTCCTAACACACACATGTAACTCTAGTGCCAGATATGTCACCCTCTTCTGACCTTTGCGGGCACCAGACATGCACATGCTACACATGCACACACGTGAACACTCCAAATCAAAAGTCACAACAAAAAGAAAATGAATGAAAATACCTTCTAATCCTAGATGTTTATTAATATACCCAGTGGATACAGTGTTTCTAGATCGGAAAACAAACATTTAAATTCCCAAAATTTACATTCTTTCTTTTCATTTGCACTCAGACATCTGACAAAAAAAAAAGCTGATGCGACTCTGATTCTTCTATTTCATCTGACAGACATTTAAAGCTGTTCTAAATTTTAAGGGGTCCCTGGTTAAAACGAACAAGCACAGAACAATAAATATATTATCTCTTTAATTCAAAAATCTCAGCCTTTGTGAATAAATTTTACATTAAGACAGAAAATAAGATAGGGCATTAGCAGGATTTAGTTTTCAAAGAAAATTTGTGTCATCACTCTTTTCTCTGGTTATGTTTATCAAGGGTGAGTTTATCCTTTTGTAGTCTGCATATTTGCAGGAATTACTCAGGTTTCCATTTAGTTAACTTTTATATTCACTTGGTTTGGTGTTCACAGACACAGCAGCGCTCAGAAGCCTAGATTTTATTAATTGTACTAGTATCAGGATGACCATTTTGAAAAAGATTTTTCAAAAATTGATAGGTTTGATCGGAGAATTGGCTCAGTGGTAAAAAGCTCTTGTTATCCTTGGAGTTGACCCGGGTTCAGTTCCCAGCACCCATCTGGCAGTTCATAACTGTTGATGGTGCTAGTTCCAGGGCACTCAAGATCCTCTTCTGGCCTTCGCATGAACCAGGTATGCAGGTAGTTCACAAGCATACACACAGGTGAAGTACTCATAAATGTAAAAAAAAAAATAATTGTGTGTGTGTGTGTGTGTGTGTGTGTGAGTGAGAGGGAGGGAGGGAGGAAGGGAGGGAGAGAGGGAGAGGGAGAGGGAGAGGAGAGAGAGAGAGAATGAATAAATGAATGTGGGTTTGTGCCCATGAGAGATGAATACGGTACCTTCAGATTTCAGAAGAGAGGACTAGAATCCCCTGAAGCTGGAGTTACAGGTGGTTGTCAGCCCTCTGACTTAGGTACTAGGAGCTAAAGTCAGCTTCTACACAAAAACACTACGTGCTCTTAAGTGCTGAGTCATATCTCCAGCCCTCGTAATTGTGCAAGCTGGTTAAAGTAGTAACCAGTTGGAAAGCTGTTTTCCATCTCTGTGCCTTCCTTTCCCACTCCAACAGCTGGAAGGATCATAAATATTCATCTGTAAGTGGTCTTATTTAACATTCCCTGAGAAACGAACCTGGCTGAGAAGTGAAGGTTTGCCTTCAACATTTCCTCTGATGTGTCTCAAGATGGAAGATGCTCCAGGACCTAAGAGAGTAAGAAAAAAATGGATTTCAGCTGAGGTGGGGATGGAACTGAATTTGGTCACTGCCCATTTGGTCTTGTGGTCTCTTAGGTGAGAAGGATCCTTCCATATTGCTCTGGAGTGTGGCTTTCCTGATCCAGATTTTCCCAGGTGAGTAGACATGATGGATCTCAGCACCTGAGGGTAAAGGAACAAAATTGACAAATGTCTCCTAAGAAATATCTAGGGCCGGGTGGTGGTGGCGCACACCTTTAATCCCAGCACTCGGGAGGCAGAGGCAGGCGGATCTCTGTGAGTTCGAGACCAGCCTGGTCTACAAGAGCTAGTTCCAGGACAGGCTCCAAAGCTACATAGAAACCCTGTCTCGAAAAACCAAAAAAAATAAAAATAAAAATAAATAAATAAATCTAGAACCCGCCGTTGATTCTCTTGCTTTCTACTATATCTGTATGTCTCTCTGTATGCATGCATATGTATACACAGAGTGGCATGTTCACTAATGCATATTCACAGGTGTATAATCTAAGTTCATCCTCATATAAATTGAGACTATTCTATAATATGGATGACTTCTAGAGCAAAAGGGAAAGTAAAAATGATCAAGCATGCTATGGATTTGCTTACCTATTCTTTGAAGCATTCCACCCCCGTACCCTCATCAATATTTATTACTATTACTAAGCACTATTTTCCCCTTTCCTCCAGCAAGCTTCTCGTCTGCTTTTCCCAAGTGTACAATAACTCATCAGACATTCATGGCAATGACAGATACGGCTAAAATGAAGTTGTAGGAAGAATAGCTCTATCTTAGAAAGAAGAATGCTAATAAGTCTGCAGTCACGGGAACTCCCAATCCGGGATGTGAATTGTTCTATCCCTGACTTTTTTCTGCGTTCCTTACTGTGTTCCCGGACCTCAGCCCTTTCTTCCATCCTGTCTTACGTATTAGCCTTGCAATGAGTCACATTGCACAGTGTAATCATCTTTCTCACTTTTATTCTGGAAGCATGGCTTGTCTCAGCAGATGACAACGGGCAATTCAGTCCTATTCCATCCCTGACAGACAATTTAATTTGCTTCACCAAAACCCTTTTGTTTTACCTCTAACTCTTCCTAGATAACCTCTTCAGTAATAATTACATCTTCATGGTTCGCAGGCACACTTTGTTCCTATCACAAAGACCACGTTAAAATATGTGGGTTAGGGAGATTCTTTTTGTCCTGTTGAAGGTCACGTTTAACTCCTTCACTGGAACCGTAGGCAGCATTAGTAAAACAATCAGTAGAATGCCATCACTGGCAAACAGAAACACAATTACTTTAGAGACAGTGAGTGTCTTAAAAGTATCATTTCGGAAGCACCCCAATCTGCTTTGATATAATAATAGCTTTAATAAATGAAAGTAAACTTGGAAATGAATTAGCTTTGCACAATATTGAGACACTCATTAGTTTTGCACAATATTAAGAAATTTCGGTGTGTGTGTGTACGCACGCACTGTGTATATGTATATGCATGTGAAATATGGGTCTTTCCCAATAGCAAAATAGTAGAGTTGTTAGATTTCGAAGCCTAATCTGGTGGACTTTGATCTTCCTTTGGTCTCTGTTGTATGTCCTTGGCTATGTGATTTCTGGCCTCTACATTTTAAGATCCAAAGGGAGCCAGTGAGAGCCAACTCAAGGAGGAGTGAAGCTGGCATGACTATGTACACTCAGAACATGAACTTGCAGATAGTAAATAATAAGGCATTATTAGCAGATTTCAATAAAATATTTTATTACGACATTTAATTTTTAACAATAGTTTTGAGGCTCTGATACAGTTTATAGCTGTCTGAATTTCTTACTAGGGAAGCTCTCAGACACTGTAGATTAGAGTAAACACCTAAGGAAACCAGTGTTCCTTCCATACCAAGAATGTCTGAGTTACACGTCCCTCCCAACAGAACAGTCACAGCAAACGTCTCTCCAGATAAGGAAGGAGGAAAACAAGATAACGCTGCTTTCCTGAGATCACGTGGCTTCTCATGATCACATTCACAACCCTGCCTCTGACTGTGAAACTGTTATCAGCTGGTCTTTGATAACAAAAGGCTGAATAAAGAAATGTGCACAGACTATCCCTCCTCAGACAACCCCTGTCTTTCCTCGCTCGTGGTTATTTTCCAAACCTCCCATCAAGTTAAAAACTTAGTAAAATTCAGTTGAATTTTTTCCTTAAGAGTCACCATGAGGGACTGGCCCACCAACAGAGACAGTGTGCTTGATCTATTGGGAGCTCATCAAATCCAGTTGGACCAAGACTGAATGAGCAAATGACCTAACTGGACTCTATGAATGTGACTGCCAGTGGGGACTGACTGAGAAGCCAACGATAATGGCACTGGGACCTATCTCTTCTGCATGTATTGACTATTTGGGAACCTATTCTATATGAATGCACATCTTAGACTGAGATGGAGGGGGGAGAGCCTAGGGCTTCCCATAGGGCAGGGTATCCTGCACCATCTTAAGGAAGGGGGGGGGGGGGGGGGGGGTAGTGGCGGAGTGGGAGGGCCGGGAACAAGGGGAGTAAATGTAAATTTTGCTTTTAACAATAAAAAATAAATAAATTAATTAAAAAAAAGAGTCACAGTTTAGGAACTATGGGCATTCAGATGATCAAATCTCAAAAATAAAGGATCTTTTCAGTACTTCAGAAAATCTTTCTGGGAATCCTCAAACATTCAGGCTTTTGCCTAGTTTTTTTTTTATTTTTTGGTAAATTTGGTTACATTTTACTGATTAACTGTGTGTGTTGGGGTGTGTGTATGTGGAGGTCAGAGAAGAGCCTTACAGTCTTGGCTCTTTCCTCCCACCATGTGAGTCCCAGGCAGTGAAAGCAGGTCATCAGCCTCGGGGGCAGCAGACCCTTACCCGCTGAGCCTTCTCACTGGCCCCTATACATTTACTTCCTATAAGCATAATAATATGTTTTTCATTTGGCCCCTTTAATTTAAATTAATATACGTGTAAAACTAGGTGGTTGCTTATATACGCAATTGTCTTAGTTTTATCACAGATGCGATTCAGTCACACAATTGTCCCAGTTGGTTTGTGTGACACCTCTAATGGGAGGTAGGGTTTGCTCCAGTGGGGTGGGGGGCGTGAAGCCTGACCTCAGATGTCATTCCTCGGGTCCATCGACTTGGTTATTGAGACAGGGTCTCATGTGGCTCTGTTGTACAATGGATAGCACTTTGAACTTCTAGCGACAGGGTTTCTGACTCTTCTAGGATTTTTCCAGTACAATATGCTGGCTGGTGGAGAGTCCTAGGGTTTCTGCCCACGTGCGCCTCCTCTGGGCATAGGTGGCAAATACATGCCAACAAGCTAGATTTTTCTGTGGGTTCTGTGGCCTGAACTCAGGTCCTCATGCTAATCATCCAACAACTATTTCTTGAAATGCTCTTAGTGACTGAGGTAATTCTAGTTCCTTAAAGATTTCTCATATTTAATGTATATTTATATTATTTAGATTTTGAACTGTGTGGGAGAAGACATGGGATCTTTTTGAGCTATGCATGGAGTCAGTTCTTTGGCATAATGATCATTTAACTAGGAGATAAGGACATATGGTTCCCAGACCTGGAAGTGGTGCCACAGTTCTTAATGGGCAAATTAGATTGCCGAGAATTCTGAGACTTCAGTCTCATTCACAGTATCCTTAACCACTAACAGTCTCTCCTCTGCTGAAGAATTCCTAAGAAAAAAACTGAAGTTTTCCTAGGGAGGTCAATTTTATTGTCGATTCCTGGACATTATAGAAAGCTTCTCCCTTCATATTAGCCAAGAAACCTACTTTTACACAACCTGGACTCATAGACATTACTATTTTATGGGTCCCCAAACAAGGTGTATCTGGATTTTGTCGCAATTCCTTGCTATTTGAAGACACGTGCTATGCCTTCTACAATCTTTGTCTGTGATCAGAACCTCAGGGATTTTTTTTTAAAGTTATTTTTGGAAGCAGTTTCTTGTCCAATCTTTAGTCTTGCTTTGACCTGAACAGTACTCAGACTCCAGGTTCCCATCTGATTGTTCAGAGGCGAAGGAACTACTCTGCTGGTTGTGTGCTCAGCACCGAGTGAAGCAGGCAAGTCTCCTGTCTTATTATGACCCCTGTGTTTCTTTTACTAAAGCTGAAGCAGAATATTTCGGTGTACATACTCATATTTAGTCGACTTGAGGTCGACTAAAACTTAATTTCAAATGATTTCAGTGTAATCCAGACAGATACTTCTGTTGAAAATTATTGAATAGCAATAGTCCAGAAAATTGTAAGAGGATGGCCTTATGATTCAAGGGGAGGAAAGCCAGTTGTGCAATAAAAGCAACTTAGTTGAATAATCAGCTTAGAATTCTTTTTTTTTTTTTTTGAATTTTCGAGACAGGGTTTCTCTGTAGCTTTGGAGCCTGTCCTGGAACTAGCTCTTGTAGCCCAGGCTGGTCTCGAACTCACAGAGATCTGCCTGCCTCTGCCTCCCGAGTGCTGGGATTAAAGGCATGCACCACCACCACCCGGCTCAGCTTAGAATTCTATCACGACAAAAAGTCAGACTGCCTAGAGTGGTTGTCTCATAGAACTTCCTTCTCAAAAGGAAAATTCCCATTTCTTTATTTCCCAATATGGCAGACATTAGAAACTGAACTTCTGAACTGTATTTGATTTTAATTAACTTAGACATAAATAGTAGATCATTAGTTACTATATTGGGTAGTGTAGTTGAATGAAGGAAGTGAGAAGGGTGGGAAGGTCTTAATAAGGGTAGAGAACTGTGCTTCCTTTTGCAGAAACTTGTATATTTCCTTCCCAATGGGGAGGGAAATAGGGTAATCAGAAAGAGTATTTCTGTAGGTCTCATTGTGTGCAGGACACTGAATGACATATTCGTGTATGTTGTTTGTTTATACCACAAGCAACCCTGAGAAGTAATTGTTCCCCATGAACAGGCAGTGAAATTATCCATCAAAAGAGCTTTGACAGTCACTGTACCAAGAATAATATTAATTTGTTTACTATTACTGTGTATTCTGTAGCAGACATACTAAAGCTTTTACCCACTCATACAATTCACTTTTTTCATGCATGTATTGAACTACGAACTCTCATCCATTCCATATGTGAAAAGGTGCATGTAAATTGTCTAGTGATATTAAGTATGGGATCTTAGATCATATTCTAGCTATTCTATAATGCTAATGACATTTTAAACGGAGCATGGTGGTACAAAAGCTAAGCACCTGAGAAGCTGAAATAAGAGGATCCAATATTCAAGGCTGCCTTGGTCTATGCAAAAGGGATGTTGACCCAAATAAACTTGTAAGCAAGCAAGTAAACAAACAAACAGAAAACAAATAGGTGACATTACATGTATGCATATATATGTAAATTACTCTAAATAAGTAAAAATGAATTCACTATGATTTTATCTGTATGTAAAATGGTGTTTAATGTGTTACATGTATGCACAGAGCTATTTCTGTATGCACACATGTGCAAATACATATGTTTATGTATGTATTACATGCTTTTAATTAGACAAAGTGTATTTGTTGAAAATAACATTTTCTAAATAAGAGACCATCTTTCTTTTAAAAAGTGATAGCAGGTTGAAATCATGTGAGATATGAAACCTTTAATAAAGTCTAAGGCACTTCTGCAAGGAATATGTATGTGTATGTATATATATATACATACTTTTCTATCTTGGAAATTGGTTAATGACTAACTCTTTTGTTTCTCATAGAAATTGAGCGCCATAAAGCAAAGTAAGAAGATGATCTGGCCTGTTCTGAATTCATTCTCAATTATTTCCAGTTGTGGGAAATGAAGGAAGCCCCGAGTGTGTGAAGTCCTCAGTGAATGTATATTTTGGACATGGGAACAACCTTGCCAAGGACCCCAAAGCCCCAACCCCTTGGGGAAATGGCAAAATAGTCCTTGTTGTTTGTGTGTGGATGTTGATATTGTGTGTAGAAAAGGTCAACCACAGCTTTCTCCCTCCAGATATTTACAGTCTGAAGATTTCTCTTCTACAGAGACTGATCCTACCAAGATCGGCTAAAGATGCCTCCTCCCTTCAGCTGTGCACCATTAACTCAACCTCATTGTTTATCTGTATGGAAAAACCCTTCTGGATGCAATAACCCTGCCCCACTGCTCTGCTCTGTATAGGAAGCTTGCTGTGTCTGTGGTGTTGTCTCAGAAAAGCCCAGTCCACATATCCTAGCTTTATGTCTGTTTTTTTTTCCATTCCTTCACTGTTTCAATCAGGTTAGTTCTTGGAGACAGGCAGAGAAACAATATTCAGTCTCTGAATTTCCTCTGTGGACAATCATAGTATGGTGAATATCATAATCACAGCTTGGAAGTCAATCATTATACCACTCTGAATGTACCTGACCCGAAAGTTAAACATGATTGGGCCTGCTTAGTTCATGGGTGGTGTTTTATTTTGCTACTTCTCTTGAGGTCTTAAATACTGAGTCATAGAACCAGCAAGTTTAGAGGGGTTACTCATAACTGTTTAATGTTTGTCTACTGAGCAAGGGAGTCCCTTCTTGTAAAATCATTTACTAAAGCCTATAAAAATTTTTTTTTGTGACAGCCGAGTTTCATTTCAATTACTCCCATGCTCATTTATGCTTTGATGATATTATTGATTTTTTAATCCATTGGCTTAATTAATAATTCATACTCTTATACTTGTATTTTCTTTCTTCTATTAATAATGAACACTTATGAAGAATCCAAGTAAATAAGAATAGTAAAATGTCTGTAGGAATATAGAACTTAAACGTAACACTGAAGCAACAGAGTAAACAGGAAGTAAGTAATGTAAGTGCTGATTTGAGTGGCAAAAATCTCTCGTGTTGCCTTCATCCGTTGCCCTTTGCTACCCAAGAGGAACTGTTGATAATTGTTAAAGCAGTGTTTGTAGATTGCAGAGTATTTAGTTAGCATGTAATTATGTATTGATTCCCTGATGGGGTAAAAAAATAAAAAGCCTCAGATTGGGTGACTTCAACCGCAGAAACGACTTTCTTACAGTCGAGACTGCAAATGCCTGATTAGATATGAACAAGGAATCTTCTTGGCCTGAATACGGTGATCGCTTCATTCTGTTGTCACCTGGTAATTCCTCTGTGTGCATCTGTGTCCCAACCTCCTTTAATAGAGCCACTAGCTATAACTGATTAGGGTCCCACCTTAATGCTTTTTGATTGTCTTCATTGGTTCTTTGGCTCTCTGTCTCCACATTCAATCATGTTTTCAGATACTAAACATTAGAACCTCATCTGCAATACTTTGCAAGGACACTAGTCAGATCATAACAATTCATACTTTATGTAGTACTTATATTCTAAGGTAGTAAGATACATAATATTATCCCTATTTTCCTGAAGTGTAAATTCAGAGATATATAGTGATGGGCATGTGGTTCAGTAAGAAGTGAGTTTTAGACACTGTCATTACCCTCTGCTCCATCATCTCCCAGACACCAGAGAAAAATAAAGTCTGCTTAGTGTCTTTCTAGGCACAAGAGTGATAAATAAAAGCTTAGGTTTTGTGTATGTGTGTGTGTGTGTGTGTGTGTGTGTGTGTGTGTGTGTGTCAGAGAGAGAGAGAGAGAGAAGGAGCACATGATGTGTGGAGATCTGAGGACAATTTGCAAAACTCAGTTTTATCCTTCCACCATGCGAGTACTGGTGATTGAACTCAGGTCAGCAGGATTGGATTCTAGCATCTTTAATTTGTAGAGCTATCATGCTGGTACCCAGTCTCTCTTATATAAGAAATTATGTGTATCTTTAAGGTACTTTAAAGGACCAAGTTATAAGGTTTTAGAATTTCAATTCTGTTAGTAACACTTTTTTTATACACTAAAGAACTATAAACTAATAATCAGAACACTTATAAAAATCCAGCACATATAAAACATTAAAGTTAGAAAATTCTTTTCAGATTCTTACTTGATTCATCTTCAGTTCTTATTATGGAAATCTCATTTTCCTTTTCCTAATGTTTTACTTGCTAGAAAATAGGTTAAAGTGCATTGCTATGGCTCAATAGTCCAATTTTTCTATTCGGAGTTTATATCTGAACTGAAACATTGATTTGGATGGAATATTTCAAGTTTATCTTTAGATTAAAATATACCAAAAACAATTTCCAAGGTAATATTTATTATAAAAATCTGGGTAATACATATATATATATATATATATATATATATATATAAGTATTCACAATTCACCCCAATTTTCCTAGCACAGAGATAGGCACAGGTAGGTTTCAATGTGTATAATTTGCATGGTGTGATCTAATCTTGTTATTTGTCATGTAGTTTTATATTGTTTATAAATCATTCATTCTCACCGCCACTTTCTCTAAGAGTCTCTTAGTCACCGGGCCCATGCTATGAGTAGAATTTAGGACAGAACCCTACCTTCTAATTGTTTTCTCAAACGTAACTGATTTTCACTATTACTTTTCTTATAAAGGAGTGGAAATGTGTCCTTAAAGACCAACTTTCTCTTGAGTGGAGCAAGGCTCTGCTGAGAAGACAAAGCCTGGGATAGTCTTCTGGAGGCTAGACTGTAATGTAGCTCCAGAACCATTTTCCTTTCTTTATTTTTGTTTTTCTAGTACAATTGATGAACTTTTCATCTGTAATTTAAAGCTACTACAGACCATGGTAAGGATGTTAAATAAAAACTCACATGGATGGTTTGGTTACTATGTGGAAAAATGTGCAGAAAAATTTGACAGTGGTAATAGCTCTTAAAAATCCATGTGTGGATCTGGGGAGACGGCTGTCAGCAAGTACCTGCCAAACAAGCATGATGACTAGATTGAAATCTCCAAGAAGTCATGTAAAAAGTTAGCCATGGTGACTTGGCTTTATAATGGGTGCTGAGGAGTCGGAGACAGGTGGATTTCCGAGGGCTTCTGAATAGCCAGTGTAGTTGAATTAGCAAGCTCTAGGTCAATGGATGAACACTGAAAGAAACCAAAGAAAACAACAAGGTAGATGGCATTTGTGGAATGACACCCAAGGTTGACCTCCAGCCTCCAGACAGACACACCTACACATGCGTGGGTACACATACACATGAATGAGGGCACATGCAAGCACACCATGCGTTGAAGTTATGTTTTCACAGACTGAGGACTGAGGAAAACTAGGTGCAGAAACATGATAAAGTTCACCTTTTGTCATTGACCAGGGATCTGGGTTTTGAAGCCACAAGTGCCATTTGTCATTAACATTCAGAAGAGAAACTTGCAGGAGAATGGCAGCTGACAAATAACAGATGTCTTCAGCGTGGTGGATTCTGATATCTAGTGTTAATATATCCTCATGAGCTACAGCAATCTCTAGGCAGGGTGCCAAGTGATAAGCACCAGAGCTTTGAAGGGAGATAGTGGAAATGAGGTTGGCTGTGTTTGAACTGCATACTCCTGCCAGACAGAAGGGGTTCTCCTGAGCCTTTAGAGTAAATTCCAAGAGCAGGGTCTGTGCTGGAGGATTTTGTTCTGGTTGTTTTAAGGGTGTAGTTGAGGTAGGCAGAGCTCTGACTCAGGGATTCCAAATAAACTGACTTTCAAGCCCTGTCAGCCCTCCGCAACTCTTGTTGTATATTGGCATCATTAGCAGAGTAGGGGCAGCTGGCTCAGATAAACGGGTTTTTGATGTGGGTGCTTGCCAGAGAAGGAATGTGCAATGACCCTCTTCCACCCTTTTAGCTTTCCTCTTGATATTGCATTGATCATTTCAAGAGCTTTCACAAATGTGGGCTAGGCTGACATTTTGCAATATCTACTGGCAATTGTGAGATTTTATGGTCATGAAAGAAAACTCTCTTAAGGCAATTCACTTCCACCCATGGCCTACAAAAGACAGTTTTATATTTGATCATTATCAACTGTGTACTTGCTTGACATCTTTCTAAAGAAGGAAGCGGCAATAATATAGTTGTAAATGTTTTTAGCTTCATATGTTTTGGTCTACTTAGCCTAGTTAATTTGCTTGTCATTTTACTCATTGGTTCAATGATAGACTTTGCTAAAATGATCTTATTTGGCAATTATTTACATGGTGTCATGTTTGATTAAGGTTCAACAGTAGACTGGCAAGATTGGCCCGTGGATAACGCACTTGCTGGAAAATGTGAGGACCAGAGTTTGGATGCCCAGCACACAAATATGGCCTAGGTAAGCATGGACATCTTCATGCAATCCCAAGGATTGAGAGGCATTGACAGGGAAGACCAGAGCAAGTTAGCTAGCTGATCTAGCTCAATAAGTGAGCATGGTGTTCAACCAGTTAATAAAAAAACAGGCCAAAAAAAATGGACTTGGAATAAAGGAGTCATACAACAGCACTCCTGGTTTTCATCTGTATTCCTGTGTGCCCACACACATGCAAACGCATAAATACCTGCACAGCATGCATAAATACACACAAAAGAACTATAAATGTTTCTTTACATTTATTATTAATGAAAACAAAAATTCCCTCAATATCACTGTTAAGCACATTCAATGTATCACATATTGTACTATATTGTTTCTGTACATTATTATTTGATTGCTACAGTAAATCAATGGCATTGATATTATTGATGGCACTTTCAGTTTTATGAACCCTGAAATTTTCAGGGGAAGTAAATTTCTCTGCCCTTGCACAGTGAGAGGTATAATTCTGGCCTGACTTGCTTTACATCAATGCAAACTCATACTCGAGCTTTTCTTGGGCTTTGCTTTTTCTACCATGAATCTCAGATAGACAGGATGGCATGGCTGGCTTCCTTGCCATAGCTCCCTGGCAGCAAGCCCAGTCTTAGTGTTATTTGTGATTTTGAATTTTATGTAGCATAAGACATGATAATAGGCTTTGAAATATTTCTTAGAGAGCACTGGACCCTTTGGATTCCCTTGTGTACATACAATAGAGTCATTTGAAACATTATTTCATTAGATTTCATTGTAATTTATCTATCCGTTTGTCTGTTGTCTGTCTGGAAATTTAAAAAAAAACCTGTCCATTCATTTTAGTTGGAATCTTACACATATTCATAAATCCTGAAAAATAAGGAACTGAATCATACAGATTACTTGATAAATATTTTGGACATATAAGAATTTGGCCACCTGTTCGGCTTGAACAGATAAGCAGAAAGAAGGTAGAGTTTACTCTAATACTCCTTAGCATAGCAATGAATATGTGACAGTTCAGTGTAAAAGCAAAAATACGATTCAGTGTTACAAAGTGAGGCATCCATGTGGCTCATCAGCCCTGGGAGAACAAAGATTGCAAAAGCGAGATGGTTTGCTCAGGAGACCCGGTGTTAGACAACGCTAAAATAATTTGGACTCTTCCGCCATCCTCATTTTCCAACACACACACACACACACACACACACACACACACACACACACACGCCCAGTAAGGATTTTTAATTCCTAGATACTAAATCTGGCAAAACATGCAGCAGCCATGTTGAAGAGACCCGGTCCTTGAGACTGATATAGATATGTTTTTTGTTTTTTTTTCTGGTTCCCCCTGTGGGTCAAGATATATTCTTCCTCTTAGGCTCAAGGCCATCACTGTTCAAGTTTTTATCACACCCCATCCATAAATCTTAATAACCCTAACTCCATTCATAAACCTAAGTAACCCCAGCTCCATCCATAAAATGCAATAACACCTAACCCCATTCATACAGTTTCCAGTGCATTCCAACATGACAATTTTCTAATATGTTTTACAATCATCCTCAAATCCTCCCCCTAAGACTCCTCCTAACCTAACCTCCTCTTCTGATTGTCTTCCCATCCTTCTCTTACTGCTTGTGTACCTTCATGCCTTCCCTTAATCCTTTATGAGCTTCTAAACATTCTGAAGCTCATCCATATTCTAAACGTGACAAATTCTATGACCTCTCAAATGCTTCTTTTCCTTAGTCAAATCTTCTGTGTCGTATGAAAGTGAAGTAGTCAGTCTGCTCAAATTTGCTAGAACATAACTTTTTTCTTAAAAATATCACTATTAGACACACTGGGAGAAAGAGCAAGAAAAAGAAATTTACATCCATGTGTGTGAGTGTGTGTATGTGTGTATTGTGTGTGTATTGTGAGTGAGTGTGTGTGTGTCTGATCTCTTAACACATAAAAAACATATATGTCTATAGATCCATCTATACTAAGCAAGATCAATAAAGCTGATCTTTTCGGTACTGATAGTGGTAAGTATATCTTCTTGCTACATGTTGTCTATGTTTCTAACTTTATGTATTTATAGGATTAATGAAGCAAATGTTGATTTAAGAACATCAGAATATCATAAATATTTTAAATTCTAAAATATTAAAAAAAAGCCAGGGATTGGGTGCACTGAAAACACTGTTCCTGCAGCAAGATCATTTGTAGCATATTTGCTGTTATGTTACATTAAATATGAATTATTCCCTGAAGGCATTTACTGAACCAAAGGATCTTTTGGGAAAATATGGAAAACTTTGGACATTGGGATTATTGGCAAATACAATGCCACAAGCCCATCAAGGTGGAGCTTATAGCTTATAATTTCTTGTTCCCTCCCAAATAGTATCTCTGTTTCTTCATTGGTAACCTGTAAAAAGCAATTGCCTGATGCTCTCGCTGCTATGGAACTAGTTACTACCATGCTTTTTCCATCATTATGGATTGTGCTTCCTCAAACTCTGAACCAACACAAAACCTCTCTTTCTTAAGTTGCTTCATTATGTATTTAGTCAAGCTAATAACATAGTTATAAATATTGTAGGCACAAAACTCTAAGAGAAGGATAGAGTTAATAAGAGAGAAGTAAAGATGAAAATATCCTGGTCTATTAACAGCATCATGGAGAGAGCAGTTTGATTGTAGCATTGCCTCAATGCACGAATTCTGGTATCTGGTCTTGTAATAGCTACTTAATTCTTCCGAACATAGCCATATGTATCTTTATTGATTGAAAATAATAGAGGCATGGCTTCTCCTATTATCAAAAGTCATGCTAAATGAAAAATCATGTTTGAAGTTTGTTTTCAAGTTATTAGGTCCACATTGTAAAGAAGACATGTGAAAGACAGGACAATAAGAACTGTTAGAAATGGTAACATGAGTTATGTTAACAGTCTTTCCTCTCTTCTTCCCAAATAGACTATATATTAGTTTAATGATGCAAAACAATTTAAAGAAAGAATGACATAAAAAACATTTGAACACAAAATTAGAAGTGTTATTAAAATGTTTATATTAAATATCTTGACTTCTTTACAGTTGACCGGTAAGCAGATCCCTTGTTCTTTACAATTGACTAATGAGCAGATCCCTTGGTGATTTGGATAGTCTGTAAAGGTACTATTTAAATACTCAGGGAGCAGAAAATAGATTGACCTGTTAACACTGTTGAATGAGGCTCTGCCATAAATACAGATAGATTGTGCTGAAACTATAACAAAAGCCAAGGGGGTAAATATGATCTTGATTTATGAAATTCAATTTATTTATGGGGAATATGTTTCCTAAGTAAACACTTTGGAGATCTATGCTTTATTGGTCTCTTATATTCTATATTCTGTATACACAGTAGTGAACTCCCAGGAAATTTAGGGATCAGAAAAGTTATAATCTTTATTTGTGTTTCCATATCTGGTCTCATATTCCATATAATTGATTGGCTAACTATTTTCTAGAAATGTTAAAAGAGACTCTCACGCCTGCTCAGTCTTAACTGGAGGTGAGCTTCAGTTGTGAAGCTGATGCATCTCATTTACTAGTTTGGATGTGTCAACAGAGAGACATTTTGAGATCTCATTGTCTGCACATTATTTCTCCTCCAAGATCCACTCAAACAACAGACTTGTAAAATAGCATGGATGCTTCATGTGTACAGAGAGATCCAGCATTCCAGAAGGTAGCATAAAAACCGTAGTGTTGCTCAATACCAAGATGAATTCAGGGATCTGGTTTCATCGCTTACTGCATAAGCCATAGGTGCTCCTTCATCTGCTATTGACACACGGATGAGATCTGCTCATCAAATGCAGAATGCCCAAATTGCCAATTTCCAATGACGCTCCTACTGCCCTTTGGGGATGATTAGCTTCCAGAAAACCTAATTTAATCAAGCATATTTTCATGCCAAAATGAGTTTAGACTCCTTACAATAGTGTTTTAACTGTCTTTATACAGTAATTTCTTCTTGGACACACACCTGGATATCCAGGTGGATAGAAGTTCCCTAATGTACTCAGCATAGTCACATCACCACCCTTGCACAATAGTAGTGCAGGCCTTCCTAACTCATGTTTTTCTGTGCTTCCTGTGACTTATTTTCAGGCAATATTTATTAATCTTAACCTTAATGTTGGCAAGTTCTTCTATGACTTTGAGTTTGTTCGAATTCATTTGGGGTCAGTCGTCCTCTCAAAACAACTATTTCTTTTCCAACATATATAATCTTTATCCATCTTCCTATCACAAAAATTGTGACATATTTCTTTTGCAGAATAAAAGTTGTTTTTAATAGAATAGGCAATAAAATCCAACAGGCACATTATACAGACTAAACAGGTTGTATTTATGCGATTAGAAAAACACACATATTCCTATGTCTATGCATTTATATATTTATAATAGATATGCATAGACATAATAAACATACTGATATATATCTATAAATATATATGTATATAGCAATAATTAATGGTAAAATGGGCCATGAATTTGAAAGAAAGCAAGGAAGAATATATATGGGAAGGTTCACAGGGAAGAAAGGAGAGAGGTGATTATTTAATTATATTATGATCTTATAAAATAGAAGAAATACAAAGACAAAAGAAGAGCTGCATTGTGACACTCACCTTAACTGGAGAGCCAATAAGAGAACTCCCAGCATGATGACATATTGTACCTCTTCGGATAGTTGAGCAAGGCAGTCTAAATCCTCAAGGGTTTTCTAGTCCAGGTTTCTAGATAGCACATAGTCTAGAGAAGCCTGAGAGGAAGTTTGTGGTCATTTGATTGACAGTGGTTCTCTCTGTTATTCCACTGTTGAGCCTTGTACTTTTAGGGTTCACCTGCTGTTACTAGTTCATCACTGTACGTCAGCCTTACCTTAAGGATGTTGTATGTGCCATTAAAATATTTTTCCTACCTAATTTAGATAGTTGTAAGTTAAACCTTTCCATATAATATCTTTCCTGTAATAAATTAAAAGGAGTCTCCATAAAGATGAACTATTAGAATAATAGAGTGCTACTAAGTAGGGGTTACCCACTGTGCATTAATCACAGAAACACTCATTTAATACATCATGTTATTGGTACTGATTTGTCTAGAAGATTGTCAACTATGATATTTCTTTAAAGACATCTTTCAAGCCTAGCCCTACTACTAATACATTGAGATTAGGGTTCTTACAAAACTAAATCGAGTGTTACATTATATAGGCACCCAGCACTCACACATCCATTATGTGACTAGAAAATAGAAATTACATCATGTTACTCTTGCAAGGCAAGACTTTGTGCTGAAGAGAAAAATGAGCACAATTTAAGAAATCATCTATCAAGATAGAAACAGCTTAATCCTTCAAGCTTAGTTTCATCGCCGGTTCTGTTACCCATGATGACATATATCAGAAAGACAGTAGCCTGATGGATATCCACTTACTTTCAAGAAGTTTTTGAAATCTTAGATGGTGCTTAAGAAGAGACAGGCTTGGTAATGTACAATTGAAATCCTATTACTTAGGAGAAAAAAGCAGGAAGATCAGAAGTTCAGCTTGGGAAAATTAGTGAGACCCTACCTACAAAGGAAAAGTAAAATGAGACCGGAGGATGTAGTTCACTGGCAGAGTACTTGCCTAGCATGCAAAATGTCCTAGATTCAATACTTTCTACAAGAATTTACTACAAGAAAGAAACTGCAATGAGTGTGTGTGTGTTTGTAGCATATGTTTAGATAACAAAATCTGTAGATTTACTTATGATTACCTTAAAGAATAGCCAGATTGTCATAAGAATGTGCTCATGAGATCTGTTTCTGTGTAAGCAACCTTTTTCAATAGTAAAAATATAAGAATGTTTTGTGTCTCCATATAGAATAAGTTCCCAAAAAGCCAATACATGCAGAAGAGCTAGGTCCCGGTGCCATTATCATTGGCTTCTCAGTCAGTCCCCACTGGCAGTCACATTCATAGGGTCCAGTTAAGTCATATGCTAATTCAGTCTTGGTCCAGCTGGATTTGATGAGCTCCCAAATCTTCTTAGACCGAGACGGAGTGGGGAGGGCCTTGGGCTTCCCATAGGGCAGGGAATCCTGCCCCATCTTAGGAAGCAGGGGGAGGGTGGTGGGGTAGTGGGGGAGCGGGACGGCCGGGAACAAGGGGAGTAAATGTAAATTTTTCTTTCAACAATAAAAAAAAAGAACAAAAGAGAATGTTTTGTGTCTGTATATTTGGAAAGAAGAGTGTTAAAAAGTAGAAAATGTAGGTGGCTATCTTTCGAGTGCCACCTACACTACAATGGGAAACTAACTTTGGAAGTAATGTTGACTTCAGAAATTGAGTTTGTTCATATTTATATTCAGAGAAAGACTCTCATTTGACTAGTATTCTTCTGGACCTGAGACAGAATGCTAAGTCCTAATAGCTTTGAAGGAAAATTACTCTCTGCGGTTCATGAGCCTTTGGACGGCACAGACTGTACTACTTGCCAGCACTTGTAGGGATGCCAAACATTTAATAGGCACCCAACCACTGCTTGAGTGAATGAAAAAAATGTGAAATGTTATTTGTGTAATTGGTATTATCAGTTCCTAGGCACAATTCAAAGCATGGTTCCTTCATTCTTTTCATTCTTTCTTCTATTCTCTTCTTCCTATCTCTCCTTTTCCCTTCCTTCTTTCCTTCCTTCATTCCTTCTTTTTCTTTCCTTAATCTCTTTCCTTTTTCTTTTCTCTAATTCTTCTGATTTTGGCTCTTTGTTTGGCTCTTATTTCTGAGAGAGAGACTTACTCTATAGAAAAGACTAGTATTAAACCTGTGATCCTCTTGCCTCAGATTCACCAGTGCTATGATCATGGGTGTATCAGACAGTATAAACAATGGTTCTAGAAAGTAGAAGAAATTGTAGATATTATTTAGTGTGGAATACATAAAATAAAAAATATTCTGAACAATCTAATATTTATTTAAGAAATGTGTGAAAAATGATTCAAGTCTCATAAACTGTGGTGTAGAAAAGTCTAGACTATAGGGAGGTGAAAGTATCCTACATATAATAAATATAGATTTCCTACATGACATACACAGCTCTGGACTATACCATTGAACTGGTTGGTAGAAAAAGCAAAGAAATATAATTAATTCATTAATTGTTTTTAAGATAGGGTCTTGTTAGTTAGACCAGGTTGGTCATTAGTTCAATTAATACTACTGCCTCAGCCCATTAACCAGTAACAGATTATCAGAATTTTCAATGTGAGGTACGTGGTGTTACCAGGGAATGAAGGAAAGTATCACCAAAGACGGATTAAAATCTTGACATGAATATTGTAGAGACCACTTCTTTAACAAGAAAGAAATAGGCTCATTACAATACAGTAAAGAATTCTCAGGGGGCTGGAGAGGTGGCTCAGAGGGTAAGAACACTGGCTGCTCTTTCAGAGGTCCTGAGTTCAATTCCCAGCAACCACTCACAACCATCTGTAATGAGACCTGGTGCCTTCCTTGCCAGTAGTACATTGTATGCTTAATAAATAAATCTTTTTTTTAAAAAAAAGAATTCTCAGATGTGGTATGTTACAGAGACAGAAGTTGTTTTGCACATTTCCTAACCATTCAGAGGTAGGTGGTGTGTAGAGGGGCGGCTGTGTTCCCAGCATCTGAGAGGAGCGCAGGCCGCCCAGCTCCCGACTGCCGGGCTAGCTTACATTTGAAATAACCACACAAAAATGATATTAATTTAATTACTGCCTGACCCATTATCTCTAGCCTTTTCTTGGCTAACTCTCACATCTTTCTTTAACCCATATCTAGAAATCTGTTTATCACCACGTGTCGTGGCTTACCGGCATGAGTCTAACCTATGTCCATCTTGGGTAGGAGCATCATTGCATCTGCATACTTCCCTTCTCCCCAGGCTTCCATTCTGTCTACTCCGCCCACCTAACGGCTGTCCTATCAAAAAGCCAAGGCAGTCTTTTTTATTTAACCAATGAAAGCAACAGAAATACAGAAGGACCCTCCTACACCAGTGGTGCTCACTCTCCTTTGATTTTGATTCTTTATCACAACTTGGCCAAACTGAGTCTTACTTATACTGTGTTTCCAGGGTACAAAAAAAAAATGGATAGAGATTTTACGTTGAGCTATGAACACTTCAAAGATTTCTCCTCTTTATAGTCTTTTGAACTAAACTCCAAAGAAGTGTTTCCTCTTCTGGGATATGGGTATAATTATAATTAGTGCCTTTGGCAGACTAAAGTATCTTCACTATAGGAAAAAGGAAAAGTAGATTTGGGGGAGAAAACTGGGACATGTCTGCCACAATGGAAGTCATTGTAGCATATTATTCAAATACCATTAAAAGTTATGCTGATCTTTTATCTCTTTTCAAATAAACATTTATAGATTATTTACTGTATAGTAGGTGCTATGCTATTCGCTGAAATATATGTCAAATAAAATATATTCTGTGTTTTAAGGCACATTTACAGTTGCCAGGTGGTGGTGGTGCATGTCTTAAACCCCAGCACTTGGGAGGGAGAAGCAGGTGAATCTTTGTGAATTCAAAGACAGCCTGGTTACAGAACAAGTTCCAGGACAGGCCCCAAAAGCTACATAGAAAAAAAATCTGTCAAAAAAAAAAAAAAAGGAAAAGGAAACCTTATAATTTAAGGAAAACATGGCCCTTTACAAATAGTGTCAACTCAATAACATGAAACCAGAAGATTTTGATTCATATATGGACAAAAGTTCTAAGTGGAAAATTTTCAAAAGCAGATCTAAAACGACGTATTAGTTAATGAAAAAGCTTTCAATGTTAAGAAAAAGAGAGAGAAAATCTAAATAGTATATTTACTATTAGTAGTATATTTATATATTCAAATACTATTTCAGTCTAAAAAGAAAGAAAATTGGGCATATATACAACATAGATAAAATGACAGTATCATGTCAACTGAAATAAATATATTAGAGAAAGACAATTATTGCATGATTCCAATTGCAGAAGATACCAAGTTCAAACCAAACAGGCTAAAAGTAGAATGGGAAAATGTTTAGTGGATGGATTTTCCATTTAATAAGTTGAAAAGAGATATAGAGATGATAATAGTGGTTGTGTTTTGACAGTAAGAATACACTTAATAAAACATGGAACATTTAACAATAGTGAATTCAATGTGTACCTTTTAATAAAATTGGGGAGAATGGAAGCTATAATTCATCAAATTATGTGAAAATTTTAAAAAATATATGAAGCCCAATGAACATGAAAAAGCATCCTCAATTTCAGATGAGTTCTAAGAAGTGAGAAGAACAATGGAATGGTATTTTCAACTGTCTTAGCAGTGAGAAAAAGAAGTCTCTCAGGCCTTAGAAAGACACATAGTAATCTGGGAAGAGGGAAACACTTGCAAATCCTCAGGGTCATGAAACAGAACACCACATTTTCAAAACTGGGAAAGTGAGCAAGGTGCTGGTAAAGAATGGAATGATGAAGTTCACACGATGACAGGACTTGTTATGTCATATGAATATATTTGCATCTGATTTGCAATGTGATGAACTGGCATTACAATGATTTTTTTTAGGTTGGATAGGCTATGATATATATTAAATAAAAATAGCTTACCAGAAAAACATGGATAACAGTAACATCTTGCATGCAAGAGATGATGAAGGTGTCCTTGACATAAAGAAAAAAAAATGGCAGATTTGTGTGAGGTCCTTGAGGCATGCCTGACAGAGTTAAAATGAAGTGTTTTACTTCCTTTGTTGCCTTTATGGCTATTTATAAATGCTAACTAAGCAGGCCTTTGAGATCTTCACATGATTTATAATGTGCTTAACACATCGTAAGCACTTAAGAAAAAAAACTTGTAGAATAAATATGCAGATTGAATCTGTATATGCCTTCTATGTCAGCCCAAGAATAGCTAATAATAAATGATCTCTCTACAAGCAGGTGGAGATACTCCATGGAATTTGGTGAGAAAGGTACAAAATTATGCTCCATGAGATTTCACGCTTATATTAGTAAAAATAATTCAGAAATACATTGCCTCACAAAAATCAAATGTCACTTTAGTACGATTCACCAAAATTTTTGGACAAAAATTAATATTCCACGATGCCCATCCACCTGCATCTCCTATCGGATTTTGATGTTTCTTGCAATTTTTGATCATGTTTTAGTTGAATTACAATTGTGGTAAATTGAGTGGATTTAACCTTGTTATATTTTAAAGTTTTAAATGATAAATACAATTGGAAATATCGTATAGTCAGTTAAAGACATAATTTGGAGATTCCTCAAAATTTTACAAATAGAACTACCATATGGTTCAGCTATCATAGTTTTAGATACATAGTCAAAGGAAATAAAATCAAAGTCACAAACCTTGCTGCCTCAAGTTCACTGCTGTATACTCTTCACAATGGCTAAGAAGTGGGAAGCACCTACATCTTCAATGGAAGAGTCAGTGGAGACATTGTTCTGTATTATACATTCATCTGACTCTCATGGGTCAGATGAATCTGTGAAAGAACATTTATCAAGAACTTAGCTGTGGTAAATTTGAGGGGAGACAATCAAGAAAGCTCTCCCAGGGATTTATGTTTAGTAATTCATGAAAATGTTCTGGGTTAAACTGAATTTAAGATAACAACAATAAAGATGATTTTTATCCTCATCACAGAGATTTGCTTACATTCCAAAGCACTGAAGATAAAATGTCTCTCTAGAAAGGAGAATGGGCACGTTTGCTAGCACCCACTGTGTAAACTGGAATGTTCTCATCAGTGATGGAGACCAACAATAAGTGTGACATCAGCCTGCCTCCTCTCTGTGCTCTCTTAAGGAACTAGGTGTCAAGGAGAAACAAGGTAAGCACCAATCTTAGCCTGGCTGTTGTTACTAAGTAAGAGAAAAAACAGAAGCTGTGTGTCTCCGTCCATTGATTATCTCCAAAGGCAAAGATCACACACAACTACAACTGCCTTTACTCACTTCAGGAAGTTTCAGCCCTAAACTGCTCTCTGCTTCATCTTTGGCTTTTCATAGGTCAAGCCTCAAGCCACCTCTGTAGGCCTCAGTTTGTGATCTGTGAAATAGGGTACCAATCTTTATCTTCAGCATGTTGTAATTCCTGTTGGAATCACGGTCCCGTGTCTGTTATAGTTTCAACAAATGTCTATTTCCTGGATTTTTCATCCCATTGGTAGAACTTCACTTAGGTGAGGACAGGAAAATCTTTCCTATAGTGTTCTGGCACAATTTCAGTGTTTTATCTATTGGAGGTAAAAGTGCATATAACTATACCACAAATAGACATTAGCTAAAGAAATATTTTAATTTTGTTTTCTCTAAAACAAAAGCAGCAAACATGTACTTACTTGAACATTTGATGTAAAAATTGAGGCCTATTTAGAACATGAAAGCTCACCATATTGCTTTCATAAAAACCTCTCCTTTGGTCATTATTTTTTTCTCCAAAGAATATTTTCTATCTCAGTATTTGCAGCATTGGTGTTCTGTCTGAATTTTCAGTTTCATAAAATTGTATGACTCTAAAGTTAGTTGGTGTCTTAGTTCCTCTTTGTGTTTCTATAATAAAAAAAACTTTGGAATAACTTGGCTCTCAGTTCAAGTTCATAATTCATTCTGGTCTCCCAGGTCATTCTAGATCTCATCAAGTTGGCCATTGAGATAGACAGCAATACTTGGAAGAATGATACTAAGAACTAAGAGTAGATTCCTGTCTGTGTTGAATAGAATTTTGTTTTCCTTACTTCTTCCTACAGTACTAGAAAGAATGCAGAGTTCAGGGATGGTGGATGGAGAGAAATCAACTGTAAGTCAGTGTCATATACAATTTAAGATCTTGGTGATTGACTAGGAAGCTGTGTTCTTATGATATGGAATTCCCCCCTGTATGCTGTGAATACCATTGGTTTATAAAGAAGCTGTTTTGGGCCTGTGATAGGGTAGAGCAGAACTAGGTGGGGAAAACTAAACTGAATGCTGGGAAGAAAAAGGCAGAGTCAGGAGAATCCATGTAGCCCCACCAGAGACAGACACATGACCTTTACCCTGTAAGCCACAGCCTCGTGGCAATACACAAATTAATGGAGATGGGCTAGTTTGGGATGCAAGACCTAGCTGATATAAAACTAGAGCTAATAGGCCAAGCAATAATTTAATTAATGCAGTTTCTGTGTGGTTATTTCAGGCCTGAACTGCCTTCCTACAACACTCTTAAAACAATTTAAGATCTGCTTTCAACCATAATTGCCACCTTTCTGCCATGCTGCTTTCGTGTGTGTGTATGTGTGTGTGTGTGTGTGTGTGTGTGTGTGTGTGATGCATATGTGTACTCTGCATGCAAGCCTGTGAAACTGAGTGAGGGGGCAAGAAGTGAGGGGACTTCTATTTCTCCCCACCTTATCTCTGAAACAGAATTTTGATTACTGACTCCAGGTCTTGAAGTTTCAGCTAGAGTATCCAGCCACTAAGCTCCAGGAAATTTCTTGCTTCTATTGTCTGTCCCCAGACCTGTGGTTACAGGTGCCTCCCATAATATGTAGATTCCATGTGGGCCTTGGGGATTTGAACTCAGGTAGTCATGCTTGAGCAGCAAGTTCTTACTCACCTAGTCACAGAGATAGCTTGCTGTACTTATTTCTTACATCCACAGTGCTCCTCTGTTTTGCTTTTGAGTTAACATGTGTCCCATTTAAAAATGTCATAGACATTTTTGCGATGTTTAAGCACTGGGCCGAGCTCCTGGAGGGAGGAGTGATAAAATGAGCAAAGAGGGATCAAGACCATGATGGGGAAATCCACAGAAACAGCTGATCCGAGCTAGTGGGAGCTCATCGACTAAAGACTGACAACTGGGGAACCTGCATATGACAGAACTAGGCCCTCTGAATGTAGGTGACAGTCTTTGTGGCTTCAGCAGTTTGTGGGGCCACTGGCAATGGAACCAGTATTTATCTCTAGTGCATGAACTGGCTTTTTGAAGTCCATTCCCTATGGAGGGATACTTGATCAGCCAAGATACAGGAAGGAGGGGCTTGGTCCTACCTCGTGTGATGTGACAGAGTTTGTTAACTTCACATGGGAGGCCTCATCCTCTCTGAGGAGGGGATGGGGTGTGGTGGGAAGGTGGAGGGAGTGGGAGGAAGGGAGGGAGAAGGAACTGGGATTGGTATATAAAATAAGAAAAGACTGTTTAAAAAATAAAATAGAATCTCTATTCTTTAATAGAAAAATGTTAGTAAGTGATATTTCTGACTTATTTGAGGACATAAATAAGGATATGTTGAAGACTCAATGTTTGGTACATGGGCAGATATTAACTTTATGAACATTTATTAAATGAATAATTAACTCAATTTTATTCTAGGAGACATTCAGAATTATTTAATATAAGAGCAATAAAATTGTTCAGTTGTAGTACATAGTACAAGAAAAGTGACCTCAGCATTATACTTGTGTGGTTTTAGGAATTTGAGTGTCCACAGTGACTGGATATTTGATTTCTATCCATGTAATTATTAGTCATGTGTCACTGAAACCATTCTATGAACGGTCTGTATAATAAATACGGTTATTGGGATGATATTTTAATCTATAGATACCTTTCCCCTTCAGATTGGGTTGTATGCTACCAACTTCAGAAAAAAAAGAGAAATTAATCTACAGAAGTGTCCTCGTTAGGTTACAATTGTTGCTATGAAATACCATCACCAAAAGCTTGAAAGAAAGGGGTTATTTGTGTTACACTTCCACATCCTAGTCCACCACTGAAGGAAGTCAGGACAGAGACTCAAGCAGAGCAGGATCCCTGAGGCTAAAGCTGATGCAGAGGCCTTGGAGAAGTGCTGCTTACCGGCTTGCTCAGTCTGCTTTGTATAGAACCCAAGACCAGCAGCCCAGGGGTAGTACAAATCAAGTTGGGTTGGTCCCTCCCCATCCATCACTGATTAAGAAAATGTCCTATAACAGGATATCGTGTAGACATTTTCTTCATTGATGGTTCCCTCATTTCAGATAGCTCTACTTCATGTCAAGTTGACATAAAGTGAGTCATCACAGAAAAGCATAGTGGCACGGCATGCACTCAATGATGATAGAATCTCACCACTTCTGATAACTTCTCTGTCATCACAACATGAACTGTGAGTCATGGTCTCCATCTTAGATTCAACTTTTCTGGCCTACTATCCAGGATGCATCTATGTGTACGTTCTTCTTATTCAGGCAATTCTATGTTGGCCTCGAGCTTCAACTTCTTTCTTAAAACACTGCCTAAAGGAATATGACATGCAGTTAGCATCAGTGGAGTATGACAGGCGAGGCATGAGGCTCAATGATTCCTTCAGAAATCCTAGCTCTATGACATTATTTATAGAATCAGGATTAGATTGTGATGTGCAAAATAAATAACAACTCTGTATATTTAATTTAAAGGAAATCACAGTTCTCTAGTTATGATGATTATAAGTTTTGAGGGGAGCTGTGAACTTGTAAACATTCCAGTGATTGCCAAAAGTGAAAACCAGTCAGGATGTGAACATGTAAATCTGCAAAAGATACCTTTACTTAGATAAGGTGTCCATTAACTCTGTTAGTTCCACAATGGTTTGTTTTACTTTCAAACCTAATTTTTAAGAATGTAATTCAATCATTCACATTTTTAAAAATTGGATAAAATTGAGAAATAAATCAACATTCTTAATGTCAAACACATAGTGGTATTTCTCATTCAAATAAAAAGTTTATGCAATTCTTGAACTTATTTTTGACATTTTTTTGTCATCATTTGACCATATTTTGGGATTGTGTATTATCTTCACTTAAAGATTGTATTTTTCTGGGTATATTCCATACAGCGCTGTTCCATTGCCTTGGCAACATTTTGACGGGATTTAAAAAATATGAACCAGATTGGATCACTTTGTAAAAACTAGAACCACAAATATCTTTAGTTTGAGGACAGAAATTCACAACAGTTCTTCACTTGTCTGATTCTGTTCATGAACTCAGGAAGTTCTGAAAGTCTGGCTACGTTTCAGAGAAGAATCTAAAAAATATTGCAATTTAAATTTGTTTTGGTTCTTTATTTCTTATGCCTAAGAACTTCAACTATGCTAAAAAAATACAGGAGTAATCAGTTCTCATGATAACAATTGAAGATAATCTCAGGTTGCTTCTCAGAGATAAAATACATAATTCCTCAAACAGCATAAGTATGGAAATGTTGCTTAAATCTTAAAATCCTCAAATAAAAGATTTGCATGTCCTTACGCACAATAAAACCATTATCTCACCTTTTAATACATCTATGAGGGGTCTGAATTATTTAAATCTCATCTTTCTCCCTCATAAATGACAAAGGTTTTGCCTGGACTATCCTGAGTATTAAGGGAGATGACTCACGTCCAGCCTTTAATGTGGTTTCCAGAAAAAAGCAGGATTTGGGGCTGGTTGATTCTCTTGTTATCACCTCAGGAAGTTTCTCAGTACATTTGATGCAAAGGTTTTTTGTGCCTATATATGCGTGTGTGTGTGTATACATGAAACTATTGCTACAACAGCACAGATATTATATTAATACAATCATTTAGCATAGTTTTTTAACTTCCACAAAAGAAAATCTATTATTATTATCATTATTATTATTTTACTGATTGCTTAAAAAAAACAAACATTTGGGCTTTCTATAATTATTTTGCACTCAACCACCTTTACTGAACTGTCTCGCCACCATTCCTATCATGTGGAGATGCATGGCTTCTTCACATCTTAATGGCTCTGAAATCAAAGCATGGTTTATAATCAATGTCAGTAAAAATGTGCTTTCTACAGCTGTCATTGGAAGAGAGAAGTCATGGCAGAGCTGTCACTGCTGGTACATTGCTTTCATCTGGGCACAGGAGCCATGTTCATTTGGCTGTCACATGAATGGCTTATACTGGTAGTACTGGATGCAATTGGAATTTAAATGAACATCGTCACTAGTGTGTGAAATGATTCTGAATGATAAAATATTGAGACAAAAATTCACCACATGCATAGGCTATAGTTTTACAGCTTAATGTAGTTCTGATTCTTAAATGTCTCCAATGGATCATGTAATTATTCATCCCAGAGAGTTAAGCGTAACAGATTCCTACACTATGAGTCATCATCACTAACGGATCAGTGCATCTCTATAGTTTCTTAACGTTTTCCCAAGGAAGAACTCATTAACTTTTATCCTTATGTAATTTAATTAAGAAAAAAACAAGTTAAGTTATGTTGATCAAACTGATTTCTGATCTGCACATAGCTAAAGTAATGCTTTCTATTAGAGCTCAGTTTGTAGCTCTTCTTATCACTTGAACACAGAAAGCAAAAGCTAAAAGCTAAGAATTTAAACACATGCACATTCTAGTCATTCCATGGTCCTTGATAGTAGCTAAGTTGGAGTGCTATGCCAATCTTAGGAAAATAGTCAGACATGCGTTGATCATGCTGGTGCAACTCTGAATAATTATATAATGAACACAGACTTCCATGTATTCTGAAGGTATCAGTCTCTCACAATAACTGAGACCCTACCCATTCTGACTTTGGGATATCATATTCAACGAATCACTTTCCCTTGCATGCAAGAGCTTATAGTTTCTGGCTTCATGGCATTCATATACTTGTGAATTTCACAGTTCAGTAGTTGCATCCGTACAGATTCAATTTTAAGCCTGTCTTCCCCTCCCCCCCCCCTTATGCTACTGGTTTTCTCAGTATAGATTCCTTTGGCCAACTTCAGCTCCTGGACAAGTTGAGGGACTCTTGCTCACATCCTGTACTTAAAAGAGATCCCAATTAGTGACCCAAGTAAAATTTGAGCTCACTAATTATATCATTCTCTCTGTTTAATGTTTGTTATAAATATTTCACATAATAAATTTTTATGAGCTTATAACTGAAGTCTGGAACTAGCATATTTTTTTAAGTTATAAAAAAGAAAATGTTGTATTCTTCAAAGTCACATCAATCTATCTATGCTCTGAAGAATTTCGTCAGTGTATTTGAACTAAAGCTAAAATAAATTGTATTTGTCTGAATTTTCCAAATTAGGTTATCATGTCAATTTATGACAGGAATTTCCTGTCATGTAATGTGATTACAGGGGCTTTATCAGAAGTGACACATTGGATGATGTATAAGATGTGTCAGCCAGCAAGATACAAAGGCAGATAATTTCCTGTAATTACTTTTAAGGGAATTTCAAAAATGGATTTTAAATAAATAGCATGTGACTTATGGTTGAACTAATTTAAACAGATCATTTCAAAAGCACTGATAGTAATGAAATAATCAAAGCTGTAAATGTTAACAGGTATTATCTAACAAATTTTCTCTTTTAGAGACAGGTTCTTTTGATGTTGTGCAATCTAATTCTGATTATTTTTTGAGTATCACTAGGTAGCCTAGAGCTTGAGATCCCCCTGCCTCAATTTATAAGTGCTGAGAGTGCTAGTAAGCACTACTACCTGGGTCAGATTTGTAACTTATAGGTGCATATTAGTGACATCTTGTGAGATGTCACTAGGTCCAGCTTTGAATAGCAGGATGCTTACCCAGCTGAGTATCACATACTGATACTGTCAAGTGTTTAGACATATTCTTTTTTTTATTGTTAAAAGAAAAATCTACATTCACTCCCCCTGTCCCAGGCAGTTCCGTTCCCCCACTACCCCACCGCCCTCCCCCTGCCTCCCCGAGATGGGGCAGGATACCCTGCCCCGTGGAAAGCCCAAGGCTCTCCCCGCTCCCTCTCGGCCTAAAAAGGTGTGCATCCATATAGAATAGGTTCCCAAAAAGCCAATACATGCAGAAGAGATAGGTTCCTGTGCCGTTATCATTGGCCTATCAGTCAGTCCCCATTGGCAGCCACATTCAGAGAGTCCGGTTTGGTCATATGCTCCTTCAGTCCTGGTCTAGCTGGATTTGATGAGTTCCCAATAGATCAAGCACACTGTCTCAGTTGGTGGGCCAGTCCCTCACGGTCCTGACTTCCTAGCTCCTCTTATCCCTCCTTCTG
>JAQHUG010000030.1:10975587-10988092 GCA_028555095.1 Dicrostonyx torquatus
GCTAATAGTCTCTGAGTATTTTTGGAGGTCTGGTCAGAATGTTGTAAAGAAGTGCACCGTTTTAGCTAATCAAGTTGGAATTATCCTGGCAGCTGGTATCCAAACAAGTCTATGTGGCTCTAAACGCCATGTTGGGTACCAGATGTAGGTGTATTACCTCGGTAGAACAAATAACCAAGCCAGCTCAATAAGAAACAGTATTTTTAATGAATGAAAAGAGGGAAGACTCACACTACCAGGGTGAGAATTCCGAAGTCCTATCTGTCCAGTGGACACCGCATGGAAAGAAACCTGTGTTCTCTTGGTTTTCATTACCTGGGGGTTCCAATGGCCACATCCCAACTTGATGTGATTGGCTAATAGCCTTTCCCCATCATTCTGCTATTGCTAGAAGTCTTCGCTGGGTTCATTTTCCTAGTACCAGGTTTCTTCCCGACCCCATAATAGCCACCAAACGAGCTACATCTTTCATTACTCTCCCTCTCCTTCCTGCCCCCAACTGATCAATCCTGACCCTTCATATTCCCATCCCTCATCCCTTCTCTCTACTGCCCACCCAGTTTACCTAGGACTATTTCCTCTTCCCAGGGAGATCCTCACATCCCTCTTAGGCTTCTCCTTCTTAACTAGTTTCTCTGGGGCTGAGGCCTGTAGCCTGGTTATCCCTCACTTTTCATTTAATATCCATTTGTGAGTGAATATATACAGTGTTTGTCTTTCTGGGTTGGGTCATTTCACTTAGGATGATTTTTCTAGTTCTATCTATTTTCTGTAAATTTCATGATGCTATTGGTTTTTCTTTTTCTCCTGAGTAAACTCCATTGTGTAGATATACCACATTTTCTTTATCTATTTCTTAGTGTAGGGGAATCTAGGTGCTTACAGTTTCTGGCTAATACAAACAATATTGCTATGAACATAGTTAAGCAAGTGTCCTTGTCATATGATGGAGCATTCTTTGGGTATATGTCCAAGAGTGTATTGCTGGGTCCTGATGTAGATTGTTTCCCAATTCTCTGAGAAACCACCATAATGATTTTCAAAGTAACTGTACAAGTTCCCTTACTCCACATCTTCTCCAAGAGAGGCTGTCATTCGTGGTTTTGATTGTGGCCATTCTGACAGGTATAAGATGGTATCTCAGAGTCATTTTGATTTGCATTTCCTGATATCTAAGGATGTTGAAGACTTTTTAAAGTGTATCTCAGTCACTGGAGATTCTTCTGTTGATAATTCTCTATTTAAGCCTGTACCCCATTTTTAAATCAAGGAGTCTTCGTTCAGTACCACAGAGATTCACAACCAAGCACTATGCTAAGTTCAGGAAATCCAGTTGAAGAGATGGTGGAGGGATTTTATGAGCAGGGGGGCGGGTGTTCAAGATCATGACAGGACACCCACAGAGACAGCTACCTGAGCTTGTGAGAACTCAAGGACTCTCAGTGGACAGCTAGGGAGCTGGTATGGGACTGACCTATGTCCTCTGCATCTGGGTGACAGTTGTGTAGCTTGGTCTTTTGTGGGCTCCTAGCAGTAGAACCAGGACCTGTCCCTGATGCATCAGATGGCTCTTTGGAACTATTTGGAACTTGTTCAGCCTTGATGCAGAGGGGGAGAATTTTGTTTGTCCTGCTTCAACTTGACATGCCATGTCTTATTGATTCCCATAGGAGGCCTTACCCCATTTGAATGGAGATGGAGGAGGAGTATATGACAGGGTAGAAGAGAAGTGTGTAGAGGGAATGGGAGGAGAGAGTGGAGGGAAAACTGTGGTTGGTCTATAAAATAAAAAAGGATGAATAAAAATAGAGAATCTGGTTCTAAAAAAGTCCACATCACCTGGAACATGGAATCATGTCTCTCATTACCAAATATAGATATTAAGATATTTTTCTTAGATCCAGAAATGCAAATTGAGGAAAGGATTTTAAAATAATTTTCTTTTCTTATAGTGTAATATAAAACTACTAAATCATAGTAAATGGCCAAGTTGTCTGCTCAGATCATTAGAGAGCAAGGTCTTGGGTGTTAGGTACTATGCTTTAATCACAGATGTCTCCAGAATATGACCCCCTGACTCAAACTTACACAACTTACTTAACCATAATAACTCCACATCAGTTACAGAAGTAAGTATAAGAGGAAAACTACAGAACCTCCTAAGGAAAAAAAATCAACATTAGCGTGTCCTTGATGCAAGTAAATGTTTGTTAAAAAGGACCCCAAAAGCACTGAGTATAAAAGAAAATTTCACAAACTGAACTCACTGAAATTAAAAATTTACCAAAATATCCATTAATAGTGAAAAAGACAGTGGGAAGTGAGAACAATGGGAAACATTAGTTCACTTTATACTCCTCCAAGACTAATACACAAATAATACAGAGAAAATTACCGAACAATATAAAAGATGGGCTTTTCAAAAAAATACAGTACAAAGGACCGCACAGGTACTTCAGAAGAGTATATACTCCAACAAACATATGAAACACTTCCATCTTATTAGGATAAATACAAGTTGAATACATGATATAATTCTATTGTACTCTAATTGAAATTACTTAATAACTTCAAAAGTAAGACATAAAGAACCATGTTCAACTCAAACTTTCAGCTCTTGATAGTGGAGGATATAGTCCAATCATTTTGCTGTTGGTTTCTTTTGAAAAGGCATGTACAGAGGCTCAATGGTTAAGAACCATCATTGTTTGTGCATAGGGCCTTTGTTTGGTTGCCAGCACGGACTTCAGGGTTCTCCAAAGCACCTGTAACTCCAGCACCAATACATGTGACACACCCTCTTCTGATCTGTTCAAGCGACTGCATTCATATGCACACACTCCCTACACACACAGACACCAATTTTAAGCATAAAATAAGCATAAATAGAAATTTACTAAACAAATTAAGTTTAAACAATTTAAATGAAACAAAATTAAATAAAATAGAACATATATACTCAGAATTACTTTTAGCAACTGACCAAATCAAAATTGAGCTAAATACATAACCTAAAATATGCACTTTCTGTACTTCAAAACATCACTGAAACTATTTGCCTTCAATAGGAAATAGGTTTGTAGAATTATTTTCTAAATAAGGGAATTACAATGCAATGGGCAAACAACTTAAACGTGTATTATATTGAAAAACAAACAACCTGGAAACAAAAATATCACCATCGGATATGGGAACTGTTCTCCTAAATAACAGTGCTGTAGACATTCTCCTGGCCTCTGGGGAGTCACAGTTAAGGCTCCAGTGATTACTAGATTCTTCTGAACTCTTTTGGCATTGTCTTAGCAGCGTTTCTTCACAGGGCATCATAAAACATGATCTCACTCTTTCTATGACTGTTATAAAAACTGACATTAAAAGACTCCAGTGATACAGTAAATGAACTCAAATGTTGAAGGCTGAACATGAGCTGTAATAGGGTCATGACTTTGTAGTATTTACCAGTCACTGCACACCTAAGCTATTAATTTGCTAAGGACTTAGAAATTTCAAGTAAGAAAAAATACTGTATAAGCCTGTTCTTTTCTTAATCATATTAGATTAATATGCTGTGAAATATTATTAGAGATAAGTTTAACGAAGGTGTATGGATTAAAGATACTAGAGAGCTTTCATGACACAACCAATGACAAATGATGTGTAAGTTTAAGTTTTCACAAACAATTAATCTGCTATCCTGCAGTTAAAATTAATTATTGAACTCAGAGTTACATGGCTGGCTCAAATATGTCCAGCATTAACATACAACATTTGCAAAATTGTAGCTAAAATAATGTAATATTTTTAATATATAACAGTATAAAGAGCAGAGACCAGGTCAGAATTCTGTGTCTTACCTACTTTACAACCAGACTTTTCTAGTTGTTTTTATTTTACTTTAGTGTAATTTAGAGTTTATTTCAGTTCTAGGAATCACAAATATAGTGCTATTCAAAACCTGTATCATCTTTCTGGAGTAAATTCAATGCTTAGCCTGAAGCTCTAAATTAGACCTCCATCAATTACAAGCAAGCAATTAAATTAAATAAATAGATAAAGTTATTAAAATAATTGTTGTCACTGGTGTGTAATCAGTTAGTCATTTCTTACGTAAAAGTGAACAAGATGTATGTTCCTAGATTTTGACTGCATTTGTTACCATGGTTAATCATAAACATTGTGTACAGATTTCTCCTCCTTTCTCTCAAATTCTCAGGAGGGAATACAGTGGAAACTTCTGGATCAAATGAAATTAGTAGAAAAATTCTAAAATTGGAGGATTGAATTGAATTGGAGCCTGGAAATTCTGTCTTCAGTCACTTTCACTGGATGGCTAACTTGAACTAATTCAGAAAGATGGATAACATTTATCTTTCTGTCCAGAGGCAAGGTTTTCTTAACTTGTATGTGCTCAACATTATTTTTACCCTGTCTTTCTGTAAGAATATGAGAGGTTTTTTTTAGAGCCTCTCCCTTTAAGGGACATTTTCTTTTTTTTAATTTTTATTATTAAATTTATTTAAAAAAACATTTTTTCCTCATTTTACATACCTATTCAATGATGTGTCAGAATATGAGATTTTCATCAAATCGGCATCCAAAAGAACCAGCACCACAAGCACTTTCGTGGACAAAGTGCCTATTTGGTTGTGGACATTTTTTAGTCTTTATACTTATATCTCATTAAGATATTTTATTACCCTGCCTCTAGAACAATTAATGATACAGGCTGAATTTGTCTGAAGTCAGTGTCTAGAAAGGTTTACAGTCAAGAGAAGAAAATTTAGGAAGAGAATCTTCACTACACAAATATATCTCCAACTTGCATGAAACACAATTTATTCATGTAAATGTACCATTATTTTATTTTTGTGTGTGGCCAGACAATTTTATATTTGATCACTTAGTTTTGAACAAGAGCTCAGGGTCCTGAATGCACACCAAGTATCTCCTAGATATTGTTGTTAGAGTCTATGCTACAACTGGCTCCCATCCATGACTGCTGGTACTTGTATAACGAACCAGTATTTAGAAATAAATAAAAAGTGAGGGAAGTTGGAATGTAGTAGTGAGTGAGATTTTTCTAAACCCTGAGGGCCAGAGAAGCAATAAGTAGGCAGAGCTATAGATTGACAATTCAGAAGTGATATGAACTGACATTCTCATTTTTTCATTAGCTTTCATTGCTTTGGAGCTTCAAGTTGACTTTCTTTGCTGCTTTGTCTACTAATTGGTGTGTTAAACATTCTTTGATTATGTTATTTAATAATTTCTGCAGTTAGCATTCCATTAAACTTTTCTTTGTGACTTCCTTCGTTCTCCTGAAATTTTTTCAACTCCACACACTCTCTCTATGCATTGCAATTTAAAGCACTAACCTCAAACTTTACTTAATGTTGCATCTACAGAAAGAAGAAACATTTGTAGAAAAAGACAGGACAAATATGGAATGTGAAAAGGAAAACAATAAAGTGGAAATTATTTCAATATTCCCAGGACTCTGGGCTGGATAACCACTGTCTTTAATAAAGAAGAATGACACCCTATCTTCAAATTCTTTGTTTAAGCAGAGGAGTAGAAGATATTTTATTCTGTTGATTCCTTAGAATTACTAACATTCTCAAGATAATTGAGCTAAAAATAGTATTTGGTTCTCTAAGCTCCAGCTATTGTTACATCGTGGGTCTCTGTATCTATTCCCATCAAATGTTGGGTGAAGCCTCTCTCAAGACAGTTGGGCTAGGTACCAACCTATGAGAATAACAGTATTATTAAGAATCAATTAATTGTCTTTTTGTTATTCATGTATGATTCTATACCACGTCTCTGGGCTATTCCGCCTCTGGGTCCTGGCTTACAGAAGAGTGAGAGGAAGGACTGTAGGAGTCAGAGGTCAAAGACACCACAAGAAACTCACAGAACCAACTAGCACGAGTTCAATGGGGCTCATAGTGACATAATCCATGACCAGGAAGCCTCCATGAAACTGATCTAGGCCCTCAGCATATATGTTACAGTTGTGTAAAATGGTCTACTTCTGAGATTTCTAACATTGAGAGCAGGGACTCTCTGACTCTGATCCCTGCTTTTCGGACCAATCTCTCCTATTAGATTGCCTCATCCAGCCTTAAAAGAAGAGGAGGGGATTAGTCTCACTGCAACTTGATAAACTTTGGCTGACTAATATCCTTGGGAGGCCTGCTTATATCTGAGGAGAAACAGTAGAAGAGAGATGGGCAGGGGGTAAGGAGGGGAAGAGGTATTCAGAAGAGTGGAGGAAAAACTTTGGTTGGGATGTAAAAACTATCAAACAAAATAAATAAGTAAAGTATTATTTGGTGATGATACATACTGGTCATTTAACTCTTTAGATAACCTGTCAGTGTGGGAGGTTTTGTCCATCCATTGAGAAGTTAAGCTGTGCTTGTTTAAATATATCATTTCTGTTTTGTTGTTGCTGTTATTTTGTTTGGTTTTGTTGCTGTTTGTTTTGATTTTTGTTTATTTTGCTTCGGGTTTTTTTCCTTCTTTTATCCCTCCCTTGTTTCTCCCTTCCCTCCTTTCTTCCTCCTTTATTTTTCTTTTGCAAGACAGGTTATCACTATGTAGCTCTGAGTGTCCTGAAACTAACTGTGTAGATCAGGCTGGCCTTGAACTCACAGAGACCGATCTTTCTCTTTCTTCCAAGCATTTGAATTAAAGGTATGCACCTGTATACCAAGTTTGGCATGCATTAATGTATTCCTTGGTATGGTTTCAAATTTCTTTTGAAGGTATCTTGGTCTTAGACTGACACTAGGGTGGTAGGGTGTTTTTCATGTCCTTGCTCTATTTTGTCAAGCATTCTTATTTCTATGAGCTAAAGATGAAACATATCTCTGTGTTCTGGCCTATTCAGAACACAGTTTTCTACATGGTCCTCTGTGTTTGCTGGACTGGCAGAGGAAGTACGCAAGAAGGGAACTCTCCATGGTCCTCTTCCAGCCACAGTCCTTGATAGGTTCTGTGTCTCAGAGAACAGAATTTCTGAATCCTTCTCCATCTTTCTTATGATATTTTATATAGCCTTGCATCTTTGGAAGATGGTCTTTGAGAAGGAAATGATTACTCATTTTTTTTCGTAGTAGAAGGCACTTAGTCGAACAATGCAGGATTTTCAACCCCTCCATCAGAGTTAGATTAATTTTTTTTTGAGAAATTCATATGTGAGTATTGTATTTATGTCATTCCTCTCTGTTTTCTTTCTCCAATTTTTCCACATCCACTTGCCACTTCTCAAATTCATGGCCTCTTCTTTCTAACTCTCTCTCTCTCTCTCTCTCTCTCTCTCTCTCGTTCTATCTCTATCTTTATTTCTCTCTCTCTATCTACCTACCTACCTACCTAACTAACTAACTAACTAATTACCTACCTAATTATATTGCTGAGCTCATTTACTGTTGGTCACTTGTATGTGTGTCTAGATCTGACTGTTTGGGATTGGATAATCTAGCATTGGACCAATCCTTGGAGAAGACTGATTCTCCAACTTTCCGCAGCCATTATTGCCTGTAGCTCTTCTTTACTGGTGAGGTCTTGTAAGATTTCCTTCATCCACTTTCATGTGTCAAAGGGCATTGACATTTTCAGGTCTTACCTAGGCATCCACAGTACTAATATTTCATGTTTCCATGTCATATATTGAAGATGCTATTGTATCAGACATCATGGTACTCTGGTTCTTGCTATCTTTCTACCATTTTCCTATGACACACTCTGAGCCCCTAGATGCAGAGTTTGTGTGGTAGATGTATCAGTTATAGACAGCTGAAAGTCTTTATCATTTGCTTTCCCATCAATGTCTGTATCTGTGCTTGGTGTGGCTCAGTTTTCTAAGCATTGCCATCAGTCTTTGAGTACATGTCTGGTCTTTGCCTCTGTCTACCACCTTTGGAGTTTCTTAAAGAAGCATATAGTAGAAACTTCCCTGTGTCTTTGGATTTGATGGATTCTTTTTTCACAGACCCATCACTGTAGCATATTTCAGCTGTCCTCTTAGGTACTGGACTGACATCTGACTCCTTTCTAGTGCATGCTTCACTCACTGTCCTGTCTCTTCTTGGTTCATCAATCTTTCTTAAGATTTCAAGCAATTTGCTTGTTGTGTTATCTCAGCCTTCAAAGAAAAGTAAAATGTATTATTTATTTATGGGAGTAACTATTTTCCTCCTTTCTGTGTCTTAGGTGGAAGTGGAAGTCATTATAAACAGCATTTAAACTTCGAATTTTCACCTCAAAAATGAAAACTTGAACTGGCCACTCAAACCTGCATTGAATATTTTACTTTTTAAAAGTTTTCTTCCATTGCACACAGTTTTACATAAATCTATGAATGTGTTCTTAAAATGCATTGATTTTAAAAATAGATATTATGATTTACATTTCAATTGCTAATTTAAGAGAGCATGTAATTTCTATATGTTAGCTAGCAATAGTCATTTTTTCCTGCCCACTGAGTATGAAATGAGTTCATTGTCTTTGCAATCTATATCTCTCTTGTAAGCATGACCATTCTATAATCATTTAGCTTTGTACTACTGCAAATTTCTTCTTTTTTATTTTGCTCATCTCTACCTTTGATTGTATGTTCTCTTCAGGTGAATCTGTAAAATCTTTACTTGACTTTTTTACTATCATCTCCTTCCAAAATAATTGCCTTTTTACTTGCCTGTGATATATTTTGAAATGTAAATATAATCTTTATATATAAGGTTAATAGTGTGCATATTTTCTTTATAGCTTCTGAGATTTCAATATTTGCTAAGTGTGATTCTCTAATTCTTATACTTGTGGTTGTCTAAAGTTCTGCAAAGAAAAGCAACATTAAAAATATCTCTAATGGTGTAGGTAATTATGCACAAACACACGTAATTGGAATAACTCATAAATTATTAGATACTGCACATCACCTTGTTCAATGACTTGCATATGTACTCCATAGAATTTTACCTATAGATATGAATGGATGCAGCAATGCCCATAGAACTCTGAAAATGTTTAACCTAGGTCTACTAAAGTGACATCTAGTCACATTTTGGGAATAGAGATGTAGCTTTCAAGTCCTTTGTGTTTGTGTCTCCTTTCAAATCCTCTTTCAGAATGACGATATCATACAGGTTTAATTTAAAATATTTAATCATTTGGTAGCTATTTTTTGTGGGGATAGTGTCCATATTACATCTTTCTAAAGATAAATGTCTATGTCTACTTTTTATTGTTCTGATAAATCTTTTTGCTCACTTAATAGAAATGCTGTCTTTGTTATATATTAGCCTAACATATTTTCATTTTTATAGTACTAGGCTTTGACCTCTGCGCAGTGAATATATTAGGTTAAGCATTGCACCACTTACAGATATCCTTAGGATCTCTTTCTCTTTATATATTTTGAAGTAGAGATCTTTATATTTCCCAGTTACAGTAAACCCAAAAGTATGGCTTAAAGTAACTATGTAGCTAAGACGGGCTTTGAACTTGTTAATCTCCTGCCTCAGCTATGGCTGCAGTCATACATTAACATTTCCATGCCAATATCATGCTCATTTTTATGTATTCATATATCTTCTGATATCTGGTAAGTCAAGTCATACATTCTCAAGTTTTAATAATCAAAAGATTTTATTTACTAGATAACAGAATTTTTCTTGGCTATTTGTTTACATAATTTTTTATTATTAAATTTATTTTGAAAACAATCTTTTTTTCATTTTACATACCTATCTCAGTTCCCACTCCCTTCTCTTCTCCCTCCCCCACCCCATCCACTCCTCAGAGAGGGTAAGACTTTCCAAGTAGAGTCAACAAAATCTGACACATCACTCCTAGGCAGGACTGAGGCTTTCCTCCCTATAAATGGGTTGAACGAGGTATCCCTCCAAAAAGAATGGTCTCCAAAATGCCAGTTCAAGCACTAGGAATAAATCCCGGCCCCAATGCTGGTGGCCCTACAGACTGCCCGAGCCATACAACTGTCACCCACATCCACTGGGCCTCGTATGGTTCTATGCAGTTACCCTGCTACAGTCAAATAATTTCGATGAATTCAATATAATTATTTCACACATTAGAATTTTATATGTTGTATTTAAAAACCTTACCCTTCTTTAAATTTTTCCATATTTATATTCATTAACAAAACAATATTTTCTCTGAATATAAAGCATTCTTTACATAAAATCAATACCTAAAAGACTTATACCAAAAAGTATGAATTTACTTTTCATTTTATTCTATTTTTTTCATTATTAAGATGACACCATTGTGTTTCATGCATTTACCTTCTGTCTATTCACCTTAATAAATTCTCTTGCTAATACCAGTTGTTTACAGCTCCTAGAGTTTTCTAGTTAGAAGCTTTTGTCCTGAAAAGGAGAGATTTTTATCTTCTGAGAACTTTGTCCAATTTCTTAAATTATGTATCTCATTACAAAGACTTAATTGTTGAAGGCTTTATTAAATTAAGATGTAAAAGTATGAGTACATATCCAGTTTCTGATTTCAATTAAAGAAGACTTTTCATTTTAGCATGTAGAATAGTAATCACCATAGCAGTACAGAATATTCATTTTTTAAAAAGAAAGCTCTAAATAAAAATGTCTAATGAGAATTTTATCAAATATCATTCTTAATAAACTTTTATATCAGATCGATATTTAGGCTTACATGATGAATTTTACATTACCAAATAATGATGAATCTTCCTTCCTACTCCATGCCTGCATCTGTTCTACTAAAGATGGAGAAAAGAATTAATAAATCTTAGCTAAATTTTGAAATCTTCATAGCAATCATACTTTCACAGTTCTTTCCTTTGTGCACTCTATTTTAAATACATGTCTATATTTAATACATACATATAGATTTATATATTAAACCTGTAAACACATCATATATATGTATACATAAACACACACATATATAATGCATTTCTCTCTCTCTCCCTCTCTCTCTCTCTCTATATATATATATATATATGTGTGTGTGTGTGTGTGTGTGTGTGTCTGTCTGTCTGTCTGTCTGTCTTCAGCATTTTCCAGATTTCCCAGCACTTTCCATTTAACCATTTTAATCAAAGGCACATAAGCTCATTTGTTGGTTATTACAGAATCTCCAATTTGGTTTACTTCATGTCCATCTTAATGCACTTGTCAGAGTGATACACTTAGACAGAAATTAAATAACAGCTTTTTGTTAGAAATACTGCAACTGGTCCTTTCCAGGAAGATTCATTGTTTTGTTCAGTTCTCTGCATAATCTGAGCACTATTGTTTTTCTATGTATTGCCTTATCTTTTTTTTTTTTTTTTTTTTTGGAACGATACAGAGAAGATTAGCATGGCCCCTGCGCAAGGAAGAATCTCCCATGCTCATGGATTGCCTTATCTTTTGGTCTCTATTTTTCTTTTCAAATTTCCTGCCTGGCTTTTCCCTGCTAAGCCATTGGCCAAAACAGCTTTATTCATTAACCAATGGTAATAAAACATATTCACAACATACAGAGAGGAAGTCCACAATGTCTTCCTTTTTCTGTATAATTAAAAAGGAAAGTTTTAACTTTAACATAGTATAATTACATATAATAAAACAGATTATAATTAAGAATTATAGTTACAATATTTATATCTAATTTATCTTTTATCATAATTAAAGAAAATATAACTATCTGTCTTCAATTCTCCAACTCTTCAAAGACCCCAGAAAGATATAATATTATCTAAGTAAACAGGAAGTACACTGTAAGCAACTTTCAAAACTCTATAGAATTGACAGAGATATCTTTTTCTTTCCATTTTTCTTTTTTATTGATTTATATTGAGCTCTACATTTTTCTCTGCTCCCCCCACCTCTTCCCTCCCCTTCAACCCTCTCACAAGGTTCCCATGCTCTTTTTCCCAATTTATCCAGGAAATCTTGTCTTTTTCTACTCCCCATGTAGATTAGGCATAAGTATGTTTCTCTTAGGGTCCTCATTGTTGTCTAGGTTCTCTGGGACTGTGATTTGTGGAATGATTTTCTTTGCTTTATGTTTAAAAACCACTTATGAGTGAGTACGTGGGCCAAGATCAGAAACATTGATAATAACTTACACTGGAGATGTTGTGTAGTAACAAGAACACTCCTGAATTCCTGGTGGGAATGCAAGTTGGTACAGCTCCTTTGAATATCAGTGTGGCAATTTCTCAGAAAATTAGGAAACAACCCTTCCTCAAGATCCAGTAATACCACTTTTGGGTATATATCCAAAGGATTCTCAATCATGCCACAAAGACATGTGCTCAACCATGTGCATAGCAGCATTTTTTTTGTCATAGCCAGAACCTGGAACAACTTAAATGCCCCTCGACCAAAGAATGAATAAGGAAAATGTGGCACAATTACACAATGGAGTAGTATACAGCAGAAAAAATAACGACATCTTGAATTTTGCATGCAAATGGATGGAGCTAGAAAACATCATTTTGAGAGTGAGG
>JAQHUG010000030.1:11003423-11026867 GCA_028555095.1 Dicrostonyx torquatus
CCTAAATGCTCTATAACCTCTCCAAACCAAGGACCAAGTTTTCAAACACTTGAACCGATGTGTGAAAATTCTTCAAATTTAAACCACCACAATAATCAAAATTAATCCGGTCCAAGGACTCTAGATAACCTTAGGAACTCACAAACCACTAATCTGATTGGATTTTAGGTTTCCCTGTGGCAGCTGTAATAAACAGTCTAAGCCCTGAGAGTATTTTAAATGGATATGAGTTAAGAGCTGTCAACTCTTTTGTGTGTGTTGGCTTTGAACTAACCCACTAGGTCTGTCACTAACAGAGACATGAAACAATACATGTTTTTCTTTTCACTGTTCTTGTGAATTAAGATGTGAATGTGTCTGGTGTTACTGAGGCTCATCTTTACTTTTAGATAGCTGTTATCTCTTGGTGCCCTTATGTGAACATTCTAAGTCTCTTATTAATATAAGGGCATTAATAAGATAGAATTAGGGCCTGGCCCTTATTACTCATTCAACAAATAAATCTTTTTTGAAGGGCTTGCCTACATCAATACTGGGTTGGCAATCTTACAGGTGTAAAATTAGGAGGAAAACAAATCTATACAATAGCAATCTATACAATGGTTATTTTGAATATCCATTTTGCCTGATTCTCAACAAAATTCCAGCATGGTTTAGTTCTTGGTGAAAGCTGTATTTATTTGGTAATAGACATTCATCATATTAGAATTGTAGAAGCATACAAAGAAAAGTAATTATTGTTTCTTTTATAGCCTCCACAAATCATTTTACTCAATATCATTTTTATTAATCCTCTGAGCATTCCAAAGCTACTACTACTATCCTAATTTGGGAATTCACTGGGTTTTGTTGTACTTGTTCATGATTCCTCTCAGAACATCATTGCCTTAGCCTCACTTCAAATCAACACATGTAATGTTTCACATATCTGCTGTAGCTAGAAGAAGAAACATTGATGTTTTCTTTGGAGATTATCAAGGAGATATGCATTCACTACAATCTTTTGTCATTCTTAGCACCTCACGTGCATATTCATAATGCTTGCTCTGCTATAGCTGATGCTATGCTAATCTGTGGCATCTCTTACAATATACTTATTATTGGATGATATTTACACTTAGGATGAATCACCATCATTATGTTCAATGTCCTATGAGAGCAAATGTCACTGTCCTCACTTTTCCATCCTTACATTTGCTGGACTACTGAACATAATACTTAGAAATTATTCTTTGTCTCAAAAGATAGCTTATTCATTATTGTTTAAATAAATATCAACTGGCTAAACTTGTTTCCTAACCAAAATTTTTTATTGAAGTTTTTCTTGGAAAATCTATTGACAACAATATTTTTCGAAACCTGTGGTGAATATAAATGATATGTTTTTGGAAAATATCACTAGAAGTAAACAACTGGTGATGCTTCCTTCAATATCATATGTAAGTACATGTTTATGTGTAAAATTTAAATAGATCACATATATTTTATTATATTAATATATAGTTAATGTATATGTATTTGTAATTATAATATGTTCATATGTGTGTGCTTGAGTGTGTGTATGTAGGCATGAGTGCAGATGCCTGCAGAGGCCAAAAGAGGGCATCAAATCCCCTGAAGCATGAGTCAAAGATCATGTGCTCTCTTACCCTCTAAGCACACACAGCAGCCCCTGCCCCATTGACGTCTTAAGAGTATTTCTTAGTTTATAGAAAAAGTTGTGAAGAAAGAATATAACGTTCTCATGTATAACTCCTTCTATATCACCAACCAAGGGTGTCCTTTTTTTGCACATTCAAACTAATTTTTGAAGAAAGACTTTGTTTTGTTATGGCATTTCCTACCCACAACCCTAATGCTTACCTCTGTCCTGCTCTGGGTGCCCCATTCCTTGGTACAAGGGAGGTTCCCTTCTTCTTTCTTATTGCTTTTATTATTTTCTCTTTCTCCCCATTATAATTGCTTTTCTATATTCATGTTATAAACATACATATATACATACATACACACAAATACACATACATGTATAATTCTTATAGAAGAAATAAAATGGCCTACAAATTCATGGAAACTGTTAAATGTATAGTCATCAAAAATGTGAAACTAAATTTCATTGAAGTTCTATGTCACCAAAATTGGAACAGACAGCATTGAGTTTTAAAAAAACAAACAAAAACCAAGGAGCCATCATAAGAATGGGGGGGGGGAATTTTATTTCTCTCTGGTGGCAATACAAACTTGTATACTCACTATGATAATCAGAATGAGGGGTCCTCTAACAATCTTAAAATAGAACTGCTACATGACCTAACTATACCATTCTTTGCTACATACCCAAAGAATTCCAAATTAACATACCAAAGATATATTCTATGTATGTTACTTCACTAACCATAGTTGCCAAGAAATGGAAAAATAAGCTGTGGCATATATAAATGTGATTTTTCATATATAAATGGAAGAGAATGCAGCTCTAAAGAAAAATAAAAGCATTAGATTTGGAAGAAAATGGGTGGAACTCGCAATCATATTTAACCAAAAATAGACTGACTTAGAAAGAAGTTTACTGAATGTTTTCTCTTATAAGAGGAATATAGATTTAAAATTATGAGTTTGTGTGTGTGTTTGTGAAGTTTTTCATGATTTAAATGTCTTTCATTCCTACATTATATTTGTTACAATTAGTTTCCCAATGTGATATATTCTTACTAATCAAAATCACAATTGTTATACATCACCGCCCTCTCTATCTGCTGTGTGGTTCTATAAATGTTAAAAAAGAGCACACTGTATCCACCTTTATTGTGACAAATAGGTATCCTTACCTTGAACCCAGTCTTAGCAAGAAAGTATCCAATTTTTCACTAAAAATAATGATGTCAGCTTTGGAGTTCTGTGTCAGGTTGAGGAATCTCTGCTCTATTTCAAGGTGGCTGCATTTATGTGTGTATCATGAATGGACATTGTACTTTATTAATGTTTTTCTGTGCACAGTTTTGTCTCTTTTTCTCCAGCCCGGTAGAAGGGTAGATTGAACCATTTACACCTGAAATGCTGAGTCAGCCTTGCATAACACAGATAAATGTTAATTGTTTACTTCAAGTAATAATGACCAAAAATTTCCAAAATAAACAAGCAATGTAGGCATATACTAAGCCACCTATTTTAACTATGCTGGCTTAGTTGGTAGGCTTAGTATAAAGACTAGTGTCTTGTAAATAGTTTCTAAGGATATGAAACACGAGCATCGTTCACAGTTTGTTCATTGTGTCGCAACATCTTTTAAATTCTACCTGCAAATAAAGTCACTCACAGTTGAAACTTACACGCAGAACCTTTGAGGTCGTGGTACATTGTAAAAAGCTCATTTATGACAGAAGACCAACATGAGAAGGCAAATCAGGTACAATCTTATATTTTGACTTTTGTGGATATGCATGTCTATCCAGGTAAATGTATATGAACACAGGTGCACATGTGTTCATAAAGAGGCCAGAGAACAACCTTAAGTGTTTTGGCAGGATACAAGATTAACTAAAAAATAATAAATAAAATCAATACCCCTGCTATGTACAAATGAAAAAGAAATCAGAGAAGCATTACCCTATATAATAGTCACAAGTAATATGAAGTATCTTGGTGTAACTCTACCCAAACACGTGAAAGACCTGTATGACAAGATCTTTAAAACATTCTTGTATGGATACTGGCATAAAATTCAGGGCCTCACTCTTACAAGAGAAGCACATTTTGGACTGACTGAACTATTTCACGATTTAAACAGTTAATATTTTCTAAAACTTTATAATTACAATTTCAGTTATTTTTCAATAAAGAACTACTAACAAATGGTGCATTTATTTTTTCTTTTATTGCGCATGTGTCTTCAATTTGAATAACTTATTTAACCTATTATATGAGAAAAATGCTCCTGAATTCTCTATTATGGCATCAATTGTCACCTGATCACTTCATATGTAACTCAGGTCAGTATTGTGCAAAGGTCTAAGCTCCTCATCTATACAAATATAAGTGTTTAAAAAACACCTGCATTGAAACTCTGCCACATTGCAGTCTCAGAAATTTACTGTTGTTTTATTTTATTTGGAGTATTTTTATCTAGAAAAAAAGGATTCATTTTATTTATTACTTAAACTATTTACATAGACACATCATTTTACATAGAATATTATATTTATCAAACTCAATCTTGCAAACACTGGCACTCACCCTTGCAATGAGCAATCCTGTTTTTTGGCCTACAACATCATCTGTAATTTGTTGACACTTAGGAACATTTGGTACTAAAGGACAAATGGTTTAAGAACCTAGGTTATTCCGGATTGCAAATGTCCTGTGACATATAACTTTTCTCCCATTCACAATGGAAAACTCACTTACTAAACCTTTCTCTGGATAGGACTTTACTATAAAGAAAGATTATGGTAGGGCTGTTGCCATAGTGATCTTTTGTCAGGCATGTCTGTGCTTGTTAATAAAGAAGGACATATTTAGAGAAAGGTAACTAAGTTGCCAGGTTGGAATTGACATCTCAGCCTTCCCTTCCTTGGAGGTTTCACTTAGTTGCTGCCATACATTGTATAAACTTCACAAACCACTGACTCCTTCTGATTTATCTGATATTGCTCTTGATAGCTTTATTAGCATCCTACCCAAAATATTTCTTTGTTTACTCCAAAGCTTTTAATAAACATTACTACTTTATAATTTACTGATTAGATTTTAAGATCTACTTAGAGAATGGACATGAAAAAATAAGAATAGCAGTAGGGTAGATTTCTGTGTGCTTCAGACTAAGAACATGCCTCTTTGCATACATGTGCATATACATATGTCCTTGGTGCATATGTGTTCTCAGCCTCTAACCTGTCCTGCCTCAGTGCTATCTCTCTGCAAATCCTCAATCTTCTGGTTTACTCCAGTTTCAGTACATATTATTCTAAATAGTACATATGTGTGTGAGAGAGAGCAGGTAAATATGGGTCAAAGGACAGTTATTGAGAATCCGTTTCCTCCTACTTTACCTTTAAGGCAGGGTCTTCCTTCCTTGGCTTCACTGCTTCTTGCCTGTTCTGTCTGTCTTTCCCCTCAGCGTAGGAGGGTTGAAATTACTGACCCTCTCCCAGCACTTCCAGCTTGTATGTGGTATGAGGATGGAACTTAGGCATTCAGTCCTGCTGCAAAGTATTTTAACCACTGGGTCATCTTCCCCTTTGAACAAATAGTTTTGTTCTTGTCATTTATTAAAGCATGTATTTAGATTTAAGACGTGTCCTACCATTTAGATAGCAGTTTTAGGTGAGATTAAAGCACATGGTTATGTGTCTGTCCAGTTCTCTTCTTTTCAGTGATAATATCCCATTGAACATACTAAAATATCTTTATTCATTTTGTTGATGGACTTTTAGATATATATCCAGGTATATCTAGTTAAATTCTGTGACTGTGCATCAACAGGCACATGCAATTCTGCTATTTATGAGAAAGATGAAGTTTTACTGTATTTTATGCTAAGAGGAGAAGAAACAACCCCCACACACTGCCACTGATACATAATCAAAATGAAATTTTCACCTTTATTCAATAGTTTTATTTTTCAAAATATTTATTAAAAATTGGGCCTTTGCAAGCTTTAGGAAAATGTTTCAATTATTATATAGACTCAAAGACTAGATACTTTAAGATATTTCTATATATTTGCCAATCCATTTGGATAAGATGCTAATTTATTTTATTTTGTTATTTCTATTTTTTCTTAGCTATTTCACAAACTGTTTGGCTACTCACTTTTGCTTTTCTCTCAAATGTCTCTTCTTTGGGCTTGTCCATTTTCCTATTAAATTATTGAATTTGTCTCCTTAATTTGTCAAAAACCTATTACCAAACAGACCGATATATTGTGGAGGTCTTGGGAACACCTATCCCTTGCTTTATGCTTATTTTTCCTCACAGTTTTTATGGTATTTCAATTCCAATTTAAAATGTAGTTCAAATTAATATTTTAGCACAACGGGTTGTAGTTTAATATATTTCCTTTATGACTTATGAATTTTCATGTACTTTTAAAAATCATTTCTTGTTCTGTGAGCCTGAAGAACACAAAGCTATTTTTATACAGTTTTCTAAAATCTCTAAATGTGTCTTTGACATTTGTGTCTTAATGCATATGATATAGTAACCTAATTTTATGTTCTGAAAATTCTAGCCAGTTTTGTTGACTTATAAAACATGCTCGTTTACTTTCATGTATATTTTTCCTCCAAGTTCCCATATATTTATATAATGTACACTCATTTCAAAGTTCTATATTATTCTCTAATTATCAACAGTTTTTCTTTCTCTATATACTGTGGTATCTTCTTCTTTTCTATTTTCTTATCCTTACTCCTTTTAAAAGGCATATCTTTGGTCAATTGTTTAAAATCTGTCTTTGTCTACCTGTGAGAAAATATACTTTTAGTTAATGCATATAATGGTGTGTTACATGTGTTTGTGTTTGTATAATATTTGCCTATTTTATGGAATAATTTTGATTTAAGTAAATATTGCATATTTTATTTGTGTTACATTATGTGTAAGAGTGTTTGCACGCATGCGGTAGCATGTGGGTACATGGTGCCTGTGGAGGTCAGAAGTGGGCATTGGAAACTGTGAAACTAGAATTATGAATGGTTGTCAGCTACCATGTAGAGGCTGGAAGCCAAGCTCATGGTCTCTGCAAGATTAAGTGCTCTTAACTTTCCAGCTCTTGCTTAAGTAACATTTTAAACTTATGCTGTTCTCACCCCTTTTCCTTCAGGCTGTGTCATGATCTTCTATAGACATGATTTGTTGATTTTTGTTTGAGTAAGGTCCTTCAATGCATTTCCCCATGTCTATCTCTCTCATGAAAATAGGGAGACACATCCAACTTCTGACCCAGTACCTGCTTCCTTAGAGACTCATAGTAGAATCAGTGAAGAAGATTGAATAATCAGGTAGGGATTATATATATTTAGCTTGACCATAATGCTGGAATATTCTGTTAAGCAGTTGTCAGAGTTCTCAACTCTACTAACAGCAAATGGTGGGAGTGGTGGTGAGGCTTTCTCTCTCCCCAACATACTGAAACTGGCATTGCTTTCTTTCTGTAAGATTAGCAATAAATGTTTTTTTTTCCAGATTCCCAAGTCCCCAATCTTTTTGGCAGAGTCTTTTACTCTGTGTGTCTGCTGTATGTGTATGATTCCTCACTCCCAAGAAACATATTTCTTCCAAGATTAGCTGTATAGAACATGATATCATAGTGCTGTAATCAGCAACATCCTATTAAAATAAAACATTTGAGCATTTCTTTACTGTTTTAGTTTTCAGTTCTAGAGTTGCTGTTTCATACCTGTGATAGCTAAATTTGATTCCCTAGTTCATTATCCTATTTTATAACACTCTGTGTAACTTCATCTAGCCTTCCTGGATGATTACTCTTGTTTACCTCTGGGTGGATACCGAGACAACTGGTCCCTAAACATCGAGACTTACTGACTGAAATGATCTTTCAGTGAATTCAGTGTACAAAGATGTTATTGGGGAAGGTATGAAGGGAAAAGATAGAGGATCCTGAGCAGTTGTCCTTGGGGCTCTTACCTCATGTGGCTTGTGCCTCTGTCCCCTTCCTGTTTCCTGTCTACCATGACAAAAACACTTCTATTTCAAAACATATTTCTCACCACGATGATCTGACACCTGTGAGCCCATAAAGCAATCAAATTCTCACTCTTTAAATTATATCTTTTAGATATTTTGACACAGTGGTGAAGAATAAGATAATATAATAGTTTAACAGGCAAACATGTGTGCACAAGTACACACACACACACACACACAGAGTATATTTTTCCTATTGGACACTGCAGTTCCTTTTGTGTTTATTTTTAGAAATTTTAAGTATTATAAGATTAACTTAATTTTAATACTTTAAAATTAATAATTTAATAATTTAAAATTGCATATGTAGAATATATTTCACTATGAAATTCTCATAATTTATCTAGAATTTAATCACATTCACTCCCTGCTACTCTCTCTTGCTCCCTCACACATCTGCTCATGAATTACCTCCCTTTTCCCAACTATTTTGAATTTTTCTATTTAAGCTCATTTTTAGGACACATTTTTGTTTCTTTCCTTAATAGAAATACAGCTCAATTTTTATAATCTGCTAAATTTCTTCAGTGTTCTTCATTTAAAAGAATTCAATATCGTAAATATATAATTTTTCAACAGAGTGGGAAAAGTGATATGATCAAACCCCAATACTCCCTACATTCTAGACAAGCCCTTGACTACTGGGTTAGGTCTGCAGTCATTGTTGCTCCTAAAGCACTTGTTTTCCTGTCCTAACAAATACAATATTCTACTGTATTTTAAGCACTTTAAAATTTCTTCCAATTTGGTTTTTAGTTAAATATTTTCTCTTTAGATTATCCCCTTTTTCCTTTTTATTAAAAATAGATTAGTTTCTTATACAATATATCCTGATAGATTCCCCATCTTTTTGCTCCTCTCAGTTCCTTCTCTCTCATCCCGGTCCAACCCCTCTCTGTTTTTCATTAGAAAAGAACAGTCATTCTTTGACTTACAGAAGCTTTTCAGTTTTATGAGGTCCCATTTATTAGTTCTTGATCTTAGAGCCTGTGCTATGGTGTTCTGTTCTGGAAGTTGTTTGTGATCCACTTGGACTTGAGTTTTGTGTAGGATGATAGATATGGCTCTATTTGCATTATTCTCCATGCCAACATACAGTTAAACCATCACAATTTGTTGAAAATGCTTTCTTTTTTCATTATGTATTTTGACTTCATTATCAAAGCTCAGGTGTCCATAGGTGTGTTGATTTGCATCTATATTTTTGATTCAATTTAATTGATCAACTTATCCTTTTTTTATGTCAATACCATGAAGTTTTATTACTAGTGCTCTGAAGTAGAGCTTGAAATCAGACACAGTAATACCTTTTCTTTTATAGAATTATTTTTAGCTATACTGGTTTTATGGTTTTCCCGCATGAAGTTGAATATTTTTCTTTCAAGGTCTGTGACGAATTGTGTTGGAATTTCAATGGGAATTGCACCGAATTTGTAGATTGCTTTTGGTAAGATAGCCATTATTACTATGTTAATCTTACTGATCCATGGGCATGGGAGGTCTTTCCATCTTCTGATATCTTCCAATTTCTTTCTTCAAAGACTTGAAGTTCTTGTCACACATGTCTAACACTTGTTAGGATTACTCCAAAGTATATTTTATTAGCTATGTGAAGGGTGTATTTGACTGATTTCTTTCTCAGAAATTTGTCATTTGTATGCAAGATGCTCTCTGCTGTTTTTGAGTTAATCTTGTATTCATCCACTGAAATCATTGAAGGTATTTATGTATCTTCAATGTAGAATTTTTTTGTGTCACTTATGTATACTATCATATCATCTATGAATAACTGACTTCTTCATTTCCAACTGATATTTCCTTGACCTCTTTTAGTTTTCATATTGTTTTAGCTAGAACTACAAGTACTATATTACATAGATATGGAGAGAGTGAACAGCCTTGTTTTGTTGCTGATTTTAGTTGAATTACTTCGAGTTTAAATGGGAAAAGATTTTCACCAACTCCATATCTCACAGAGGGATAATATCTAAAATATATAAAGAACCCAAGAAACTAGACATAAATACAAATAAGCCAATTAAATATGGGTACAGATCTAAGCAGAGCCTTCTCAAGAGATGAATCTCACATGGCCAAGAAACACTTAAGCACATGTTCACAATCCTTAGCTGTCAAGGAAAAGCAAATCAAAATAACTTTAAAATCTATCTTACACTTGTCAGGATGAGCTAAGATCAAAATTACAAGTGACAGTTCATTCTAGAGAGACTGTGGAGCAAGAGGAACATGTTTCCATTACTGGTAGGATTGCAAACTTGTACAACCTCTTTGAAAATGAAAATAGTGATTTCTCAGAAAATTGGGAATTGATCTACTTCAATACCCAGCTATAGGACTCCTGGGTATATTACCCAAATGATGCCCTATCCTACCACATGATTACTTGCTTAACTACATTTATATTTGCTTTATGCATGATACCCAGACACTGGAAATATTCTAGATGTCCCTCAACTGAAGCATGAATAAAGAAAATGTTGTACATTTATACAATGTTAGTGAGAAAATTAGTCTTCATCTTAAAGCTTCATTATGTACACAAAGTCCATGTACCCTCCTAATTAAACACTTTAGTCAGTTAAAGGCAATATTCATTTCAATAATTTTATTAGTTTTCTAAAAATATACCAAAAGAGATTAATTGTATTAATAATTACAAGGCTGAACTTTTTCCCAGCAGTTGCCATCCCATCATATTTCACTTTCTCGTAGCAGATCAGTGTGTGTTAACAGTAAAAGCAATGCATTTGTCTACAAGCTGATTTGTAGCTTTACAAAGAAATTATTTTATTTGCCAAATTTAAAATAATTTTCAGTTTACAGGAAAAAAAATTCAATGAATTTTCTGCAATAAAAATTAATCTTCATTTTTTTTTATCCACACTAGAAATAATGAGCAAGGCCATGAACTGAGACAAAGCAGCTACAGGTGCAGGGATGTATCACTCCGGGTTGAGGACTCTGAACAGTGGATATGGCCCTCCCTTCCATCTCATCACTCTGTCTCATCTAGCCCTCCCTGCCTTACCAGATCTGGAAGATGAGCAGATCTTTCCTTTGAGTTCGTTCAGAGACAGACTTCACAGGAAACCTTTTTCTTCTCTTCCTTCCTTACCTTTGCCTACAGCAGAAGTTTTCCCTCATAAGAACCTTCTGAGTTTCTTTTCTTATTTATGTATTTTAAAAATACTATTTGTTGTTATGTTGGAGGTAATTGTGTGTGTGTGTGTGTGTGTGTATGTGTGTGTGTGTGTGTATGCATGTACCACAGTAGACATGTTGAAGTCAGAAGACAACTTACTGAATCTGGTTCTCTCTACCATGTAGTACCTAGAAAATGAACTCAAGTCACCAGGCTTGGTGGCCAGCTCTTTTACCCACTGATCCACACCCTAGGCCCTTTAGTCTCTTTACTTGGAGAGCAAAGCAAAATACATCACAAAGCAGGATTATCTCAAAGCCAGGATTCTGCATTTAGTACATTATTGGATTTGGTTTCACCCAATTTACATGGTCATTGTCAGTGACCTTTAAGTACACATGTTTCAAATCTGAAGGGAATTTGAACTCCAAGTGAAGCTGTAGATCATCTAAAGGTCATGCAGAATCATGACCTATGTCCTTGGGAGTGGGGTCGGGAGCATAGGATGAATGATGGGTAAGGAATATTTTAAATGAAAAGGCAGGCTCAGTTTCAGTGTCAACAAATAGTGCCCAAGAGTAGGATGGAAATAGATCTGTGGATTGCTGATAACAGAAGGCATGTGCCAAGTGAACAAGTAACTGTGCAAGAGAAAGAGGGAGGGAAGGAGGGATGGAGTGGGGAGACAGAGCTAGGGAGAGATAGGGAGGAAAGGAGGGAGGGAGAAAAAGAGAGAAGAGAAGAGAAGAGAAGAGAGAGAGAGAAGAGAGAGAGAAAGAGAGAGAGAGAAGAGAGAGAGAGAAAAGAGAGAGAGAGAGAGAGAGAGAGAGAGAGAGAGAGAGAGAGAGAGAGAGAGAGAATGAATCAGCTTTAAATGGCCAGAAAAACACACAAAGAACTTGAGGGCTTTTAGGAGAGTTGTGAGATCCCCTTTCCCTGCTGAGCTATGAGCTGTTGTCCTCTTACACTCCCACTAATGAGCCTTTCTCCAGGAAGACACTTCCCGGCTGCCTTCCAAAGGCTTTGTCACGGAAGTGTCTTTGCGTCTGCCTCTTGAAAAAGCCAGAATCCGAACTGAAGTTCGACGTGTTTTGTTAGAACTTCAGAAAGATTACATTCACACTTAATTAGCTCATTTGGAAAATATTGATCGGAACATCCCATTTTCTAAAAATTACTTTTCAATTAGCACTCCAATCACCATATTATTAACTTCATCTCCATAAAATTAGGTGGTCCCTATTAGGCTTTACACTAGGAGAGATGTCAGTTTGATTACTTTAAAAAGTGAGTTGCAATTTCATAACAGACTGTGAACCATATGTGGATTGATGAACATTCTGAAGTCACCGTACTTTAAAATGGAACCAAACAGGTGATTATCATATACCATCAAATGTAATTATATATGTTAATCTCCATAACATCCTACAAGTTAATACCACATATTAGCAGTTAATCATATAGCTTAAATGGGACTATGATGCATTTTTATGAACTTTCTAATCTGCATCAGTAAGGAATATATGGAGCTAGGGAGAGGGAGGGGTACAAATGAGTGCTTAAGTGAGAGAAGATAGATTTTGAAATACTTAGCACTCAGAAAGAATTTTTCAGTTCCAGGGCCTCAGCTTGTCCTAGGAGGTACCACCAAGAGATGTCAGTGTCAATCTCAATAGCATACTTGGAAGGCTCTCCACATTGCCATGACAAGAGACTTTCTTACCTACAAGCTCATACCTTCTTTCCCTTCCTCTCCACTATTAAAGAACACAATTAACTAAAATTATACCCAGTGTTTTCTTAAGTTTATTTCCTTTCTTTTTATCTCTGACAATGTGCTAATACAAACGCATACCCACATATGCCTTCTTGAGGCCTGAAATTCTGCCACTCTGTGCAAATTTTCTTGAACAACATTTACCCAAGTCAGTGTTCACTAGGTTTTGTCACTTCCACTGGGCTGTGTGATGTTTAAATGCAAGCTGTTGAAATTAAGAGATTCTTAAATTTATTCTCCTATTTAAATGGGAAAGCTACTGCCTGTGTCATTAATTATCCAAGGAAAGTTTACTATTTTACACCAGGAGAAGGAACAGTTTAGATACGTAAGGACACCCCAGCTGAAACTCTACCTTAGCAGCTAAGAAGATTCTATTTGTAAATGGGAAGGGTAAAATTGGTGGTAGAGAAAAGTGCTGTGTAAGGAAGCTAATAAAGCCCTGCAAGAAATAAGGCATGCAAAGGGCAGTGCTCAGTGGTAGAGCAGAGAGTTGTGGCCTTGCTGTTTATGTTCATGTTAGAAGATAGATTGGAAGACACTAGACAAATCATTGGAAGGCAATAGCATGTAAAGCTTGGGTCACACTGCAAGGTTGAAAGCTTAAAAAACTTGGGACTCCCTTTGTAGAAAGAATGTCCAATCATGGTGACCAGGCAGGAGGGTTAATAGCTGCTCTGGAACTCAGAAATCAAAAGGCCTCAAGGTTATCTCTTTCATAGATGCCTGTGGTTCATTTCTAGACTGGAAGTGAAAAATATGTCAGCAAATTCAGCTCTGAGAGTGAAACTATTGCCCATGGTATTTTGTGGGTTCCAAACTGTAAGAAATGGTAGTCGGTGTAAAAAAGAATGTTCAATCTAGAGAAAAATGAGAGGTCTGGATGGATGCAATGTTTTCTTCTATTAAGAAACAAGACTTTATTTAGGGTAGAAAAAATATTAGTAAGATAACCATTTCTTTGACATCAATTAAGAAATCTTTGTAATTACTCATTACAAGTATATAATTACCTTTATTTTAAAATACAGGATTTAGTTTGTTGATTTTTAGGTTGCAGTTTGTGCTTTCTTCTCTAAATGACTTCTATTCCTTTATTTCTCTGTTATTTCTTTCAGATGACCTTCAAGACAGAATTCGAGAAACACTGAGCAACTTCAATGATTCCATAGGTCAATTTATAACAATGATTGATAGAAAGGAGTAAAGAAAACATAGGTCAAGAAAAGAAGACAAGACAAGAGTTAGAAGACAACCTATTAACTGGGAAATTCTCACTGTATAGAGTACTGTACTAAAGGTTCATCCCACTGATGACATTTAATTTCTGCCTCCAAAAAGGAAAAGAGAAAAGTAGGGAAAAGAGAGAAGAAGGAAGGGGGTGAACATGGAGGAGAGAAGAGGGAACAAAGAAAGGAAAAACTGGGAGAGGAGAACTAAAGAGATCTGTTATTGACTTACAGATGTGAATCTCAGGCAAGACTATGTTAGTAAGTTTTCCTAAACTCACTGACTTCAATTATGAGAAGTTGTAATTTGGTCACATTATTTAAGATTCTAAAGTCCTCTTTTATCTCTTAATAAGGAAGTGGCATCTTATTGCTAAGTGTGTTGGAGTGTTTCAATTTTATTGAGCTGATTAAATCTCTGAGATTATGTTTTAGTAGGTGTGTGGTGATCAAGCAATCAGGAAGAATGAGGGAGAAAAGTTACAGAGAAATTTATCAGAAAGGAACTTTGACCTTGAAGAAAGAGTGGAATTTTAACACAGGGTGATGATAAACATTGCTACTCTACAACTTGAGCATGCCCATGGGAATAACTAGGCACTTAGGACATCAGCTTAAGACTGGATTTCTTGTAATGTTACATAAAGCCATGACTGTATTTGTAAATTAAAGGTTCAATGTCAGAAAGGTGTGGATGATTCTGCATACTTCCCCCTTTTTGAGCTGTAACATTGTAGATCATAATAGCAGTCAAAGAACAGCAAAGAACCCTCCGAAGGTGTGGCTGCATGCTCAAACAGATTGCTTCTGTAACAGGTTTGATCAGTTCATTCCCTGTGTTCCTCCCAGAAATTCTGTAGTCTTTGAAACAATTAAAATAAAACACACCTGTATCAGAGAAAGTCTCTTCCCCATCTGAAGGACAAGCTTCTAGCACACATCTTGTTTTAGCTGATTTGCTCATTGATGACTAATTCAGTTAAGGATGCTTCTCCCCAAGATGAACAACTCATTTTCATCCCTCCAGATTTGGAATGGAAGCTTCTAGATTGCAGTCAATATCACTGAGAATTAGAGTTCTTATAACAGGAAAGCACTTTGGTCACAATTAGGTGGTCAGATTCCACTGTATAGAATAGCAGGACAGCCGAGCAAAGGAAGAGGAAAGCAGAGAGGGGGGAAAGAAAGGAGAGACAGGAGGAAGAAGAAAGGAAAGACATGAAAGAGGGAGCCATATAAACAAATACTGTAGATGAAAGAGGATCCCAGACTCAGGGCTCCCACATATTCCTTGGACCCTTGCATATGCCCCTCCACATGCAGCTGACAGGACAATTATGGATTACTCTTCTCTTCATCCTCTCTAACCAATCCTTCTAACAACACCTCATGCTACAGGTAAAGATTATATTATTCTACAGTTTAAGCTTTAAATTAAACTAAGTTGATCTTATGTTTGTGTGTGTGTGTATATATCTCTGTGGCCTCTTCTCTTCTTGTCATATGGGAAAAAAATCATCTCTTTTTGACAAGTGTTCTTACAGATTACTCAAGAGCCTACTAGATGTTGGGTGAGAAATAAATGCAGCAATATTTAAAACACCATAAGTAAACATTGAGTCACCTCCTATAAAATGTATGTGTCTTTCTTATAATTGGGAACCTCTCCCCTTCAAGTGGACCTGTGACAATTCCTTGCTAGTATATAGGCTACTGAAAATCCCGTTCTACTTGGGGAATGAAAGAATGAAGAGGGATTTGTTTCGCTGTGACATTTTTCTCTTGTAGGGCCATAACATTTTTAAGGTCCTCTGCCCTAGAAGATAAAAGTGGCAAAAACCTGTGTTGGATGCTTAGATAACTTGAATGACAGGACCTGTTCAATATCTTCTCTGGCTTATACTATACTGGTGATATATTAACAAAATAAACCCTATTTTGTTGTTCTGTCCTATGGTTTGAGTGTAACAGGCCTCTGAGAGTCGTATGTGTTTGTACACTTGGTTCACAGACAATGGTATTTTTTGACACGGTTGTTGAGTTTTGAGCAGGCAAGGAGTGGTTGGAATAAATAGGTTGCTGAGAATCAAGCCTTGAATGTTGTGGCCTGCTGGGCTCTTGACCCTAATTTTATTCTCCACTTTCTCGTCCACAGAGGTGTACGCAAACAGCCTTTTGCTTCCCTAACCAGATCCTGACACCATACTGCATCCCATGATGTGCTCTTGAAACAGGAGTCAAAATAAACCTTCCTCATTTAAGTTTCTCCTTGTCAGGAATTTAGTCAATGCAGCGATGATGGAGATGACAGGTCCAAGATAAGGTTTTTGGAGTTATTCACTAGCTCATGATCCTCTCAAGAGTCAAGAGACAAATGTGATGCTTCCAATCCATCCTCCAGGCTTAGGTAGGACAAGCATTTGATTAATAAATGAAACAGCAAAGCATATTTGACAACACTGCATCCATGTATATCATGGTTTCCTTCTTAGTACAGAGAAAACACAATGGGAAGAAGAGGGACCTGTGCTGAAGATGAAGGCTCTGGGTATCAATCATTTTATTTCCTCCCATTCTTGGCATGCTGTGCTTAGTCAGGGATCATCTATCTACAAGATTTAACTTTAGAAATCTAACCTGTACTTGGACTAAAGTACCTGTATTGCAGAATTGTAACAGTCAAGCATTAGCGTACAGGTGACGCTTATATATTTTGAAGGCTCAACTAGTAGAAGCTATTGTCAACAGATAGACTAATGGTAGCTATGAAATAGATATTCTTCCTGGTATGGGCACTTGGGCATTAAGTCTGATGTGATCCCTTGAGACTTTTGCCTTTACTTAAATATATTGCTGGGTGGGCAGGTTCTCAACATGATAACTTGAACACTGGGTTTTTGTTACTAGTACTTTCCATGTTTTGCACAAATCCATGTCTATCCGACCTAGAAGAGAGAGGTCCAGGGAAGGCAAGGGAGGATTGACGCCTTGGTAAGTCACTGTGGAGAATAGCAGAGTCTTGCCTAAGGAAAATTTTAAGCACTCATTAGGCAGCAAAGCATAGCTAGCTCATAAACAGATTTGTCTTTAATTCCTGTGCTTGTTTTGTGGTATTTTTCACAGCTTGAGTTAAGCTATTTCATGTTGCTTTACTAGGGCAAGGCAATAAACCAGACTGGTCTAGCTTGCTTTGTAACCTGCTTCTCAGGTTCCTAACTACATACCACTTCTGAATATTTACAGAGAGAAATTACAAGTTTTATTGGGTGTGCTGAGAAAAAATAGTAAGACTCTGTCTAGAGTGTAGCAAGATATCAGGAAAGTGACAAATGTCCCATGGCTGTAATTTAGCTGAAGGTCCTTGGCAAAGTTTGACTTTGGGCCTGGCTGACACCCTAGATTTTTAGTGTCTTAGTGGGTGAGGCAGCATGCCTGGAAGTGTGACTGGACTTGTTACCAGAGGAAATGCTTTATTTATTCAGTAAAACCTTTGCTTCTTTTTATTTCTGAAACTGGAAGAATGATAGGGTATTGTGTTGACTCAGCTAGTTGCAGGGCTGAGTGGGTTAATTACAAAGTCCGAGTGTAAGTTCAACAGGCATCAACATGCAGAGAGATAGAAATATGAGCTTGAGTTGGAAGGAGCTTGTGCACAACCAGTGCCTCTTAAATTCTGAAGACCCTGGGATCAGTAGCGAAAGTAGGGTCCCCTGTGGGGTACACAGGGAAATTGAAGCAAAGCCGTGCCAAAGCAGAAGCGCTCTCTTTATAGACACCCAAACTAAGCAGACTTGTCTCTGTGTTTCTATATCATCCCATAGGACTCCTATTTTATTTTATTTTGCTTTGTTGTTGTTACTATTATTGCTTAAATGTCTAAACTGCTTTTATTTCTAAGTTGAATGTTTAGAAATGTATTCTTATCTTACTCCAAAGATTTGAATTTCTTTGCAATCATCCATGACTTCCTAAAATTCTCTAAGTCTCGAGCAGAGCACTGTCTCTTTCACCTTGGCCTAAGACAAAAAAGTCAATTTTGAGATCTTGTGTGGGAAGTTTTGAATAACCCCGCACCTGAGGAGCAGCTTCCTGGAAACAGCCCGACTTTTGTGAAAACTTTTTATGCCTTCCCCAGAAATTGTATCATTTACAAATGTTTCCAGTGCACCTCATTAGTTAAATCAATCAAATGTGTTAAGCTTCAGGACATTGTTTCCCACAAGGTGATAGCTGGCCACGTTGGGTACACTGTGCAGAATATCTCATGCCTTGGGGTTGTGTTCAGCTTCACTATATTCTGTTAACAGAGACTGAAGGTGGAGTTGACAGATACTATGAGAGAATGAGTCTTGTTGAGAGGAAACCACATTTTCAGAGGATCTCAGAGATACTCATGCAGATCAGAAGTCTCACCTGCATAAAAATAACTCCCTTTTCCTGTCCCCGTTCTGATTAGAGAAAGGAGTAGAATAAAACTATCCTATAGTTGTGACATCACAGATGTGACATCACATGAGTTTGTGTGCTTACCTCGTGGATGGATATGTTACCTTAGATGCTTTTTGTCCAGGGTTTGGATGCAGGGAGGCTATTTGAGGTTTATCTTTTAGTACTGTGTGAGAGCCATTTGGTAGAGATCTCAAAGTCTAGGGAATTATACTCTCATCAACCTTGATCTTGACTTTGAGGTATTTTATTTCTTCAGTGACTACAGGAACATTTCATAACTTCTCTGAGCCTACTTTATAGTTTTTAAATCAGGATTTATTATAAATCTTAATTTTTAAGAAGCGAGAAGCTTAAAAAATATAAATAATAAACAGGGTGAAAAAATGCAAAACTCTTTTGTGACCCCCTCACCTCAAATGTCCTTTTCGCTCTCATCATCATTCACATGAAATCTCCTTGGAATATTGTCTGAAAAATTTCTCCCCAACTTAACCACTTCTCTTCATTTCCCTGCTGCAGTTGACAATTGTCATTGTTTTTCGGGAACTGGTCCGTTTTAGGCTTTGTTTTCAAGGCCTCTCTTATTAATCCATCCCAAACCTTCTCCAAGCATCTCATGATGGAATAGATCTCTCCAAGAGTTAAGAGAGCCCTTCACACTGTCCTCGTGGCCTGTATGACCACCTCACGCTGCTCCATAGCCTGCCTTTACTGTCACAGGAGTGAGTCCCTACATCTCAACCGTTATGCTTTCTCATTTCCAAAGCTACACCTTTAACTCTTCCTCTTCAATGGTAGCATCAATTCTAAAAGAAACACCTAAGACAACTAAATGTTTGGAGCTCTTTTAGCTTTTACAAATGAGAGTTGAATATAGGATCCACCATGGCAATCAGTCCTTATTATGTGAGAGTTATGAAGGGATGTCCTGCTGCTTCAAAGCTTTCATGGTTGCAGTTAAGAAGTCCAAAGCCATTCACGTCTTTGATCTACTAAATACAATCTGGTTTTAATCTGTCAGACCCTCCCTTTGTACACACTATACTGAAACTTCTCAGCAGAATTATTTGCTGTAATTCTATTTCCATCTCTTGCTGTGAGCTCTCATTGGGTTTTTTTTTTTTTTTGTATAGAAATCCTTCGGCTATAGGAAATGTGATTGAAGTGGTACTTTGATGATTTCTTACTCAGAATTATCTTTTTTTCCCTCTTGTCTCTTTGTTAACTAAAAATTAGCCACTCATGATTCCTCCAACTTTTACAAATGTTTTCCTAATGTTTTTCTTTTTCTTTTCTTTTCTTTTTTTTTTGCTTCTCCTTTGGCTAGCTCGTCTTGGAGGGTTTCTCAATATGAATTCCAGACATTCTCTTAGTGATCTGTTTTATATCCTGCACATAATTCAAAGTACTATTTTTAATCTCTAGATATTTAATATTTTCTCATATACCATGTGTTCTCTCTTCCCAGATACAATCTAAGCTTCAGTCTCTAAGAATATTAAAATATTTTGTTTACACATATGGGAATCTTATTGTCTTTACACAGTTTCTGTTTCTTTCAAGTGCACTTTGTTTTGTTTGTTGCTGTTTGCTTTTGTCTTGGTGTGAAAAGTTTTCGTGTTAGAAATTCTCCTCATATGTCCAGTGGCTCCTTGTTTTCTGACATCAATTATATAAGTAATTGGCTCGTAATTTTCCCACCACTAGGCTTAAAGTCAATTTCTCTGGGTCAGTAGTCACTCACATTATATTTGATTTGAAGATTTTTAAAAATCCCAGCATTTATTTTGTGTTATATTTTTAATTATGGGTTTATATCTCTAGCAAATGTATATAACTGTTTAATTTAGATAAAAAAAAGTAGAAGACTATGTTATTTCTATACTTTTTTACCTGTCAGCCTCTCCCTTGTGTTCAGTAACATATATCCCTGATGGATTGTCCTGGCAAGGTTTCAAGCAACTTATCAATACAATGGTCCTTACCTGCCACACCCACAGACCACTTCCCTTTTACATACTTCTTGGAGCACTACTGCCCTACCTCTTCTGAAGCACTGTTCCTTAGACAGTGCTCCTTAAGATTATCTGATGAGCTCTCAGCCCATGCTAGGCACTTCTTCACCCTGTTGTTATACCAAATTGAGCACCTAGACACCAGGCACATTCCAGAGAGAGGACAGTCTTGGATTACATAGATTTGTGTGATGTTGAGAACATCTTCCTTCCCTTTCCAACTCTTGTGTAGATGGAGAGAGATCAGTGCATGCTCTTTCATGCACTGCTCTGATACAATGGACAGACATCCTTGTACTTCTGGGTCACTACCTAAAAGGACACTGTAGATTCAAATGTGCTTTTTTAAAAGCAACGATCACTGTATTTTGGTTTTGTTTGTGTATTGGTTGTTAGCTCCAATAAGTCGCTTTGTGTACTTTACATCTATTGTGGAATTTGTTCAGGATTGACTTTATGAAAGCAGCAAGCCTGCGTCACACTTTCCCTTTACTAAGATCTCCAGTGTTTGTATTGCACGTGGGTAGCCAACAATTACACCATAATACACTGTCCTTTATTAAGGTTTTGTATTCACTAACACATACAAATATATTATTTGATTTTAAATTATCCTAAAAGGGGAACTTTCCAGTTCTCACAGAGAAATCATTGTCTTGAGATAAGTAATAAAATTATGTGCATATAAGGAAACAACCATTTTTGGGTTTGTTTTTTTTTTAGACAGGGTTTCCCTGTGGCTTTGGAGAGCCTGTCCTGGAACTAGCTCTTGTAGACCATTCTTGTCTCGAGCTCACAAAGATCTGCCTGCCTCTACCTCCCGAGTGCTGGGATTAAAGGCGTGTGCCACCACCGCCCAGCCAACAACCATTTTTGAATTCTGTTTAACTCATGCCAGCTTGATGTTTTGTTCCAAATAACAACCTAATGAAAAAAAAATAAAAAAATATTTAGTTAGTTCTACTTATCTTTTTTTTTTTTAATTTTGAAGATGGTCCTTAGCCTGAAAAGATGGTTAAGAACAGGTACTGTTCTTACTGATGATCCAAGTTCATACCCTAGCACCTTTGAAGGACTTACAATTAACTATATAATTCGTCATCCAGCTCTTGCCTCCTCCAGTGCTCAAAAGTATATGGCATACACATTTACACATATTAACACACTTAAGAGTGCTCAGTAATGACCTGCCTCTCTTTGACTGTGCCTACATCCATACACATAGTCAAAAATAATAAAATAACTTCTAAAAACGTAAGTATCACTCTTTCTTATCTCCATTTCTTTTTCTTTTCCCTTAGGTCAGATTCTCATATGTCTAGTATACCCTTGTGTATGCTAATGCTTAAAATAAGGTTATAAGAAAGTATCTCTTTACATATATTGTTTTCATGAATGGCCATTTTATTTATTTCCTACATTTAGATCTTCACAGTCTAGAGAGCTTTCATTTTGAATATCATTAAAACTTGTTATTTTTTTTATCTCATTGGGTCATTGTCATGCTATCCTGAAGAAAAAGATCATTTTCAGTGGGAACTATTTTTATCATGACAAAAACCACTTTCTAACCAGAAGTAGAACAAGAATTGAAATTCAGTTCTTTCTAATCCAGGATTGGCATTCATAAGCAGACTCCAAAGGCAAACCATCTTCACACTGGTTCTGTTGTATTGATCACAGCCTTATCTTTGGCTGTTTTACTGTCTTACTAAGTTTGGGAAATATTGGTCTGGTTTAAAAGGGAAGCTATGATTATTACACAGAATTTTCTGCTGACCTGAGTTGCAACTTAATTCATGGAGAAAAATGCAGAAAAGATGGAGGTCTGACCTGGAAAGGAATATGTATCAGCCTATATTGCCAGTCCCAGCGTCTCCTATGCTGTCAATGTGACATTGGATACATGCCCAGCCATATTCTACTCCAGTGGGATGAATTGAATGTGAAAGGGAACATAGCTAGGAGAAACAAAGGTGAAATCCAAGACAGGGTCTTAGGACCTAAAGACTGGTTGATGATTCAGAAGCAAAATTTCAAAGTAGGAAGAAAATTAAACCAATATGCAGCCAACAGGGAGGGCCCCTGTAACCCCAAATTCAAAGAGCAGTGGTATCATGGACATTTTCATTGTTCTTCTCCTTGCCTGGTTTTAAAAGCTGTAAAGACCACACAGGGGCTGGTGGACCAAAGAGTTTTTGTTCTCAAAGGGAGAGAGAACAGGCTTGGCTTTGCTAGCTCTTTAGTGCACAGATCAAAGAACAACTGGCCAGCAGAGAAATACAATGTGCTTAATACATTTGTTGCTTAAAACCTGGCAGATTAAAGTAAATGATGAACTGAAATTAGCTATAAAAAATGTTAAAAGGAGACCAATTGCAAATAGTGTGTTAAAAAATGTTTTAAAAAAGAAGCCAATGGTTAAAAAAAAAAAAGAAAGACTATCCTTTGGTTTAGAAGGAAGAGGTATGCAGTGACCTGCCTCTCTTTGACTGTGCATAGATACGTGTGAGTGTGTGAACAGGTGTGCTCCTGTGCTTATGCTCAAGTTCACGTGAACTCATGCATATTTGAATTACCTAGTGTTCAAAGTCAACCTAAATGGGACAGAACATGACCAAACCTACCGTAGGATATTAAGAAAAGGTTTGATCTAGTTGCCTAGTGTTAGGCTCTAAGAGCTCTAAGAGGCAAATTTTATCATTCTTTGCCAAGAACAGTTAATCCCTTAAAATTCAATTTAATACAAATTAGTTCTATGGCTATGCTTGTGTCTGCATGTATATTGTTTTATGGGAGTTTGGGAGAACTGCTTCAGATCTGTGGCAAATTGTTCCACATTTTCACATTTAAGACCAAATATCTCATGGTCTTCTGTGAAAACAGCTGTCTTAAAAAGTAAAGCAAAACTGTCTGAAAATAAAGATATTCTTATGTATCATAGTGACCACTATATTTGCTTTTGAAAAAAAATCACTCTCTGCACTCCCTCTCTTTTAATGCAGTCTGAGCTCATTCTTCCAGTTAATGTTATAGAATAGATACAGTATTTTATATGGGACAACCCCACAGAAGGAATTTCTTTTTCTTTTCTTTTTCTTTTT
>JAQHUG010000030.1:11029312-11049579 GCA_028555095.1 Dicrostonyx torquatus
GATCTCTGTGAGTTCGAGACCAGCCTGGTCTACAAGAGCTAGTTCCAGGACAGGCTCCAAAGCCACAGAGAAACCCTGTCTCGAAAAACAACAACAACAAAAAAAAACAAAAAAAAAGAAAAAAGAAAAAGGCTTTATTCTAAACTGGACAAAATTAACTAAGATTTTTGGCCCCAGACACTTCTTAGACAACCTGAAATGATCAATTTAAAAGTCCAATCTCTTCAGCTCACCCTTACCAGGTACCATGGCTATAGGTGGTCCAGTAAAAATGGGAAAACAGTAGTTTGAAAGAGAGGAAGCTCCACTTTTGTTTTGTTTTTTTTTTTTGGAATGTTTTCTCCTATGTTGCCTAAAATTAGTAGCAATTTAATGTGACTGTTTTTGGAGTTAGTGCACAAGGGTCCTTGGTTTTGCTGAGTTAGAAGCAGATGGGCTCTCTGTCCAACTTTCTTCCCTTTCCTGTTATTCTGAACGCCATTCCGGATCGTGGGAGTCCCTGAGAAGAGACAGTTTCAGAGCTCTGCTGGGATTACATTTCTAAATTGTACTGCTCTGAAAATAGTCCCTGTCAAAGGCTTTTGTTCTACTAAATAATGTAGCTAATTTTATTGTCAAATGATATTTTCTATTAGGGACATTCCTCAAATTTGTGGCCAAATACTTGAAAAAGAGAAACTTCGGGTGCGAGGAGTTTATCCTGTTGGTTATGGGATATACACTATCCTGTTGGTAAGGTTTTGGGTAACTGCTTATTCACATCTTGGCACAGAGGAAACACATGAGGTGGATCTGGGATAAAAACTTTAAAGCCCAGCTCTCCAGAAATCTCTTCCTCTCGTAACGTACCACCTCTTAAAGGATCTACCACCTCCCAAGCAAGTCTTCTACCTAAGGATCAAATATTAAAACATAGGAGCCTATGGGAGACATTTTATTTCCAAGCCAGTAAAACATCTAAATAAATCACCTTACTTTGCATTTTATGTCTTCTGGACATAGGCATATATTAAAGTTGGCCATAGCATTTTGTATAGTTAAAAATATTTTTCAAACTAGTAGATAATAAGAATATGCTTTTGAATCACCACTAGGAGTTCTGCAATTTCACTTGAGACTTTTTTCAGTATGAGCCTTTTATAATTTGTCTGTGAGACTAGAATGGGATATTCCAATTGAACATCCAGTTTCTTTTTCAATTTAAAACATGTTAATAGTTCAGATGTTTTATAATATAAACTGAGTTTAAAAGAGACCAACATAGGATTGAACTCTCTATGGAAGTCTACTTACATACAAATATATGAGTAAAGAATAGATTCATCCATTATGCCTTATACTAACTCTTTCCTAAAGATATCAATTATTATATGTCATTTCCATATGCATGAGTGGTGACTGCAGTGTTCCAGAGAAATGACTGACATTTAAGATGACTGCCCTGGCTGTCACACTGATGATAATAGATTGTTACCGACATTATACAATTAGGGAAGAACAGAATGGTTATAAACTCATGATGATATTGTCACAGTTTCTACTCCAAGCTTGTTAACTGGCCACAGAAGTAAATCTGTATTTGATAATAGACACTTTGCTAATAAAATTATTCCTTTTCTGTTTTCTGAAAAGGCTCTTTTACTTAGTGAATTAGTTATCTACTCTAATCACTCCATCGAGAAAAGTGATCTATATGGTTTTCTAATAAATACACATTGGTCAGTGGATACAATGCATCTCACAATTGAGAAAGATACACTAGTACCCGACTAACCTCAGCATTCCATGATGGCAACTATGATTCTGCCCATCCAGATAACCTGTAACAAAGTCATCTCTAACTTCCTTGTATTTTCTACAATGATACTTTGCTTCCCTTTTGGGGGTAAAACATTGAATCTCTTTGCATAGGCCACATCCCTACATCATAACAAATCTAGCTAATGTTTTTCTAGACTCACAGTGATTTTCTGCATGTATTAGGGACACACAGCTTCTCTTTGCTTTATTTTTCAATGTATCTGCTTTCATCAGTCTCACACCTTCTACCACAATTAATAGATGATACTTAAATTGATCACTTAAATAAAAAGTGGAATATTTGGCCCTAGTCTAGAAAATGAATAATGTGTTTCATTACACTTGGATTGTATCCCCTGGACAAAAGTTACACTATGTTTAAACTACTTGTAAAGAGGTTAAATGTTGGTGACACCAATACCACAATGACTAAGCCCCATTAAGAGTTATTTATTTATATTTTTCAATTGTTTATTTATTCCTAGGTCAACATTTCATAAAAAAGCAACATTATTTCACCCACAAATCTCTCTGTTTAGCAAGCTCGTTTTCTTCCTCATATTTAAAGGATATTCCTTCCTTGTTTATCTTCTTATTTCACAACTATAAAATATGTACAACTTTGTTCTATAAAGGTGACTCTAAGGGATAACCTGCATGGAATCATGCTTTTAAGCCTAGATTGATGGAACATATGGACCTTGAGAAAACAGGATTGAATTTCTTTTTCAGCTTTTCTCATGTGTGTTCTGATTAGAATCTGAGAAAAGAAAAGAAAAAAAAAGCCTGAAACAACTTTAACTCTTAGTATCTGAACATCTCAGCAAACAAAAGAACATTTTTTTAAATGGCATGTCTCTTTTCAATATTTTCTTTAGTGGCCTATTCTGAGTCTAAGACATCCTGCATACTGACCTGTCTATGTAGCTTTGTTGTCAACGTTTTCTTTTGAAACAGGCCCTGAATTTTCCTTCTTTTTACATTGTTTTTGTTATTCTCATGTAGAGAATAGAATTTCCTCTCTCTTAGTGACACCATGGAACTCCTAACTATAGAAAGCTGCACAAATAAACTTTGAAGACATTTCTGTGGTGTCCACATGTGGTCCTGGTCTCGGCTGCACACTCTCTGGCCCCTCCAGCACCATATGCTTCTCTCACTTAGAGACACAGCATGTGCCTGCAAAGGAAAAGTCGGCTCTGCTAAAGAGGAGGAAGCAAAAAGGGTTTGATTACAAAGGCCTTTTTTTTTTCAACATTTGCCTCTTAGTGAATGCTGATTCATTTAAGCAAACAGCCATTAGCAGATGTGATCTGGCCTGGCATCAAGTGCTGGTACAGAGATAGAAACATAATAAAAGATCAAAATGTAACAGTCTCTGCTACTGGTGTATTTGAGATACAGGCCAGCCAGGAGGGTGTCTTCACTCTGTTAGATTTTCAAATAGTAACATCAAATATCAAGTGCTACTTAGAATGTTAAAATGTCATTAGCCAGATATAAATTTGTTTGGGGAAACCATTGATGCAATTTTGAGCTCTAAACAAAATTAGGATTGATTTTCCATGTTTAACACCTCCAAGATGCAAAACAGAGGATCGTGTCTATTTGGTAATGCTTCACGAATCTACATGTTCATTGTGTCTTCTAACATTATTTCAGTTACACAAGAATTGTAAGTGATGTTCTGACTGATAACTAAGGAAGACTCATTTCTTTAATTTATTTATTATGATGCTCCAGAAAGTGATTATTCAAGGAGTAACAATCATATTTGTTTGTGTGATTTTGCTCTGAAATTATGTAGCCATTAAAATACCCTGAGCACACATATCCTACTTTCTGTACAGATTTTGTTCTAATTGATTAGTTTTGGTGTGTCCTTAAATAATATTATATTCATTTAGGATATTGTGGATTACTTAATAAATTACTCCCTATAATATATCCTAAAATAGCCTAATTATGGAATCATCGACAAATGAGTGGATGAAGACAACCTAGTATTTATAACCTAGAATTGTACACAGTCATTTAGAAGAATGAAGTTGTGTTCTTTATATGAAAATAAATGCAACTAGAGATCATCGTGTTAAGTGAATTAAGCTTTTCCTACAAAGACACATCTCACATGCAGTTTCTCAAATGTGTATCTTGAAGAAAAAGGATGGGTATGGGAGCAAAGTGAATACAAACAGGATTGTGGAAAGGCAGGAGAAAATGAAAAAATAAGGAGTGGTGATAATCTGTAATGAAGGGTGAATATGATCACGGCACTTATGCATATCAGTGAAACCCATCATGAAATCATTTATTATACATAATAAATATTCCCTGATAAATCAAACACAAGAAAGTGTTTCTAATTCTAAGGATTGTTAAGACATTGTCTAAGGAAATTCACTAAATGCCTCAAATAAGAGGTAAGAGCTGTAAATCTGGTTTGCATTGCTTAAAGAGTACACATCCATGGGTATTTTAATAAAATCAAAAAGTAGAAAATAACCTGTATGGATGAGAAATCAGATTGAAGAAGGGAGTGAAGGGGAGTATAGCATATGCATACAATACAGCATGTATTAATATTTGATTAATTATTGGATCATGTTTTCAAGACTTTCAGATTATGATTTGTGTGTGTGTGTGTGTGTATGTGTGTGTGTGTATGATTTTTCAAGACAGGGTTTCTCTGTGTAAGAGCTGTGGCTCTCTTGAACTTACTGTGTAGACCATGGTGGTCTTAAACTCACAGACATTGGCCTGCCTCTACCTCCCAATTTCCGGGATCAATGGTATATGCCACCACACCCAGCTGATTATGATGATTTTTTAGACATAGTTACATAACTTGCTTATCAGAGTCCAATATTTCCCTTTTCCTCTGGAAATTGCTGGCATCTCCCATTACATTACTTGGATCCAAACGACTTCTTGCTGGAGCCCTGCATGGATGTCAGATGAAAAACAGACTGGGCTTCCCTTGAGTCTCTCCACTTCAGTTTCTTTCTTCTTCTTTATTTCTTGTTTCTTTTCTAAGCTATCTTATGGGAAAATGACCATTGCCATAATGAGCATTTGGAAGCCTAGCTCAGCTTATGTTCAGAATGGCACATTTGGTAATAATCTGGGTTGCATCATGCTCTATGTGTGTGTGACGCCTTGGGATGCAGCATAGAGGACAAAGTGGTTGAAGTTTTGACAGTTGAATACTAGTTACATAAAATATGTCCTCAATCTGTAATCTGACTCCACCCCCACTCATTCCATTAGCAAAGATGTTACAATAGGACATTTTCTCAGTCACCTTATCCAGAACTTGCCACCTTTGACTGCAGCTGTATTTTAATGCATTTGCAAATGACTAGCACATACCTCACTGATGACTGACTTATGAAACATACTCATTTTATTTCCTAAAGTATATGGTAGAGCTCTTGTGAACAATAAATACCTTTCAAACATGCTTCTTAACACATTGAAAACAAATAAAAGGTTATAATGATTAATAAGTTGTTATTGTTAACATATCCATGTTATTTAGTAAACTCCATAAATAAAGTAAGACTTCATTTAATGTGTGTGTGTGTGCATATACACACATATATACTTTGCACTTGTTATGAAGTATGGGGCACATTCATGACTGGTTAGGTGTGAGTGAGTACTTATGTGGGTGAGGAGACCAAAATAAGAAATCAGGACTCTTTTGCTATCTTTCTCCCATTGTGCTGAAACCAGGCAATGTCTGTTACTGAATCAAGACCACATCTGTTCAGCTACATTGGCTAGACAGCAGGCTCTAGGGATCTTTCTGTCTCTGTCTCCAAGTTCTGGGGTTACAGACAAATACAACCATTCCTGCTATAACATATACATTCTATATCATTGCTGGAAACTCTAATCCAGGCCCTCAGGTCCTTATGGTCCGAGCCTCCATAAATACCTTATTACTATAATATTAGCATAGAAAAGTGAAAAGCAAATTAAATTGAAAATATTTTCATCTTTTAAAATAGCATTTAATTGCAAATACATGACCAAAATAATATGAGAATTAAGTATTTGAGTTTAATTTTAAAAATTATATACCATACGCCTTTGATCATCACTATACAATTTTGTACCACATGTCTGGCCATGTAGCCCTCTTAATTTTAGCAGTGCTGACAGGTTTTACAAAGGCTGCACAGTTTCCAGATTAAACATTGAAAATTCATTTGTTGGAATGAGTTCCATCAAACTAGGCTTACCATGGCACGTGTGTGAAATACAGAAATAGCTATTTGTCATTGTATCTTTTCCTCCTTGTCATATTTATAAGAGTTGAAAACACACTTTAAATATGAAACTCCACAGTGCTGGTGACACAGAGTGGATGGCATCAACAGCTAGGCGGACGAGGCTTATCCTGGAAGCAGACAGCTCGTTATATGATGAAGAAGCATGCTGCATGAAGAGGACAGCCACCGACAGAAACAGTGTGTGTGCTTATATCCCAAGGTGTTGTATTGTGATCCGCAAGTGTCTTTGTTCCTGTTCTTGTTGCTGTGATAAAATATCCCGAGAGCAACAGCTCAAGGGAGAAAGGGCTCTTTCTGGCTTGTAGTTACCGAGTGTGATGCATTATAATGGAGAAGTCACAGCAGCAGGAGATGATGGCTAGTTGAATTGCCAGATTCAACCCAACCACTGCCCAACAGCAGAGAGAGGACAGAGTTTGTACAGTCCAGGCTCTTACCTCAAACAACGGTGCTGCCCACAGTGGGTGGATCTTCCGCCTCAATTTTTGTTTGGCAGCTCGTAAATAACGGATCTGTTGAACTTGTCTATATATGGTTTTATGGTCTAAATTGGTAAGGACAATTGACCAGGTCTATTACTCAAGAGGGTATCATATCTCATTACAGATGGTTGTAAGCCACAATGTGGTTTCTGGGACCTGAACTCAGGACCTTTGGAAGAGCAGGCAATGTTCTTAATGGCTGAGCTATTTCTCAATTAATCTAATTAAAATCATCCCCCATAGGCATTCCCAGAAACTTATCTCCTGGGGTATTCTAGATCTTACCAAGTTGGAAAATGAGATTAACCATAACAACAGCTAAATCTAATTTAATCGCTAACTTTTATCATTGTAGCTTATACACACTTTATTTGTCCCAGAGTACATGAGTTGGATTAACTTCCAAAAATTATTTCCCTTCTGACTCTGTCTACATACCGATATGTGATGTGAAATTTAAGAATATTTCAGTCACAATTCAATGACAGAAATTAAAATATTTTATTTGTTTATCTGGTAGGGATGATCAGAAAATTCAATAATCAGAGAGTAAAATACAGACAAAAGTATATAGCAGATATGTGGTCAACTTCCAATCTAACGTTTTCTAGAAATTTCTTTGTCTTGCATGTAGGTTCATTTTGTGTGTGTGTGTGTGTGTGTGTGTGTGTGTATATATATATATATATATGTATATATATATAGTTGTATTTCTATATCTATGTATGTATATTCTATGCATCTATGTACCTATGTATGTATATCTTTAAAATTATTCTGGCATTTGAGAAAGCAAGTAACATTGCTGTATTGTTAACTGTATGCCTTGCTATCCGGGGGCCTGAGAGAAACTGAAAGCAAAGGAATCCTTCCAGTCTTCTTCCTGATACTTATTTTCTTCCCAGTGGAGAAAGGCAAGCTGGAGTCCCAGAGAGACGGGTCAGCAGTTAAGAGCACTGACTGCTCTTACAAAGGATCGAGGTTCAGTTTCAAGCACCCAAATACCAGCTCACACAATCGGTATTGCTAGACCCAAAGTCCTTTCCTAGCCTCTTCAGGCACTGTACCCATGTGGTCCATAGAAACACATATAGGCAAAATATCCATATACATAAAATAAAAAAACTGCTCCTTTTAAAAAGGCAGCATGTTTATTGGACTCATCCTGTTCAGAACTTGCTGGGGCAGCCATGTTGTTGAGACTTCACAAGTGTAACCTCCTTGACATTTCTAGGAAATGCAATCTCACAGCAGGCGTTCTGTTCATCTGGCTCTGACTGTCTTTCTAGCTCTCTCCTCTGAAATGTTTCCTGAACTTCAGGCATGCATGCTAACATGGGCAGGGGAAAACTCACAGGAAGATTTCCTACACAAGGAAGTGCAGGCATCTAAGGAATGGTGAGGGAAGGAGATGTAGTTTTTCCCAGAGAAGAACTCCAAATTGGTTATCCAATATCATCTAGTCACTTCTGAAATCATATGCATACAATTAACATTAAAGGAACTCAGCAGGTGGTATTTATATGATTAGAAATATATATATTCATACACATACAGACATACATACATATACATAGGAGACATTGGAGGGAAAAAAAGTGGAAAATGATGTAATTCCATATAAATTTAAAAAAAAAATTACACGAAAGAGGCAACCTGCCTCATAAACATCTCCAGCCTGGGAGATTCCACCTTTGTTAAGTTGCTGGTCCGAACTTTTGGAAATGGACTTAATCTTTGACAGCCTAGATTGTCCTGTGGTACTCTGATAATCCAGTCACACATCACTAACCCATTTAGACAATCCATTACTAGACTGTACTGCAAATGTCTCTGTGGATAGAAGATCAGAGAACAAAGAAAACAGCTATCCTACTCAGACAGATCCTGGCTTACTTTCCAAAGTGTTTTTATTGCCAAACTGAAGAGCTGCTCTTTGGAACCAGTAAACTGCAATAGAACATTCTTATTTAGGGGTTAATGTATTAATTTATTTTAAAAAAGCAATCAGTGGAAACCAATAAAAGGACCTATATCCATAAACATGCTGAAATGATGGCTCATTCAAATCTTCAAAGACCATTAGAATTAATGCCTAATTAATTAGCAGCACATCTATTAGACACAGGTTTATAAGGCTGCAACATGGAGACACTGAGTGAAGTGCCCAAGGCAACTAGGTGAATTATTATCCAACTCTCTGCCTTTCTGCATCCCAGGCATAGGTGTGTGTGTGTGTGTGTGTGTGTGTGTGTGTGTGTGTGTGTGTGTGCGCGCGCGCGCGCACGCTTTCTGAGCATGGGAGAAACCTAAAGCTCATAAAAGGCGATTACAACGCAAAAATCTGATGTTTTAGGTATTTGTCATAAACTCACAAATAAAATCTATCACCCATAAAGTGATTTTATTAGAGTAAGACCTGACAATGATTTATTAGCCTGCGGTGATACTATAAAGCACAGCTTTGACACTCGGCGTTTTTAACAGCATGTGAAGTGCAACTGCCTTCCTCAAGTGAATGGATGGGAGTGTGGCTATTTACCCATGCTGAAATTTATGTGCCCCAAACAGGAAAGCTGCCAACTAGGCCTATTTGCTAAGGATTTGGAGCACAGGTGGGCCTGCTTCATAGTTAGCCATAAAATGCCTGCTGGACCAGGTCTATTAAGGAGGCTGGAGACAATACCATTGATGAGTCTTAAGGAGTAGATTAGGAGGCAGAAAGAGGGAACATTTATTTATTGGCATTTGTCCATTTCATAACTCAGATGGCATGTTTTATGACAACATAAAGGAGGGATTCTGCATGTAATACTGCACTACATTAATGGAGAAATAGGTAGATAGGGAACTCACAAGGAATAGAGCTATCCATCCATAGTCCTCTGCAACTCAGTCCCTTCCTACAGCTTGTGGTACCAGCACTGTGATGCCCCAGTGCCAGGGCTGAAGCTCCTAACCTTAGTCCTAGTCTTCAAGCATTTCCTACTTGGGTACCAGTCATTTCATTGGACCTGATTCTAAAGATTCTAGCAACTAGTGGATGAATCTCTCTTCTTCCTTTATTATTAAACTTTTTGACAGTTTCATACATGTACATAATACATTGTGGTTCGCCTCTCACCCACCCCCATCACCCTCCTTGCCTTGTCAATTATCTTCATCCTTACAAGTCCTTTTCTCACATTTATGTCATTTTCTTTTAGTCCTGTGATTCACCGTGTTTAAATAAGACTGTCTGTAGTGACTCTGAGTCCTTAACTGTCAATTGGATCTAGGTGGGCACTTCTACGGATACAGAACTAAAAACAGCTCATTACCTACAATCCACCAGTTACAATAGATCAGCATGATAGGCTACACTCCTGAGGTCTCCACTCTGTTCCATGGCTCACAGGTGGCAGGATTAGTCTTGTACACTGCAGTCAATTTCCGCTGCTGGGAAGGCATGACAGCAATGACTATGTCACTCTCAGAAGGTAGCATTTAGTGGCCTTGGTGTAGCGTTCAGCACTTTATCTTCCTTTCATGCCTTTTCCTGTGATAACAATATACCTTTAAAACATGACAATCTATTCTGCCTCAATTTCCTGCTCAAACAACCCATCTTCATTGTTAACTAAATAAAAGTAGTAAAGAGTTTGCCTGTAACATGAGGAGTGGGCTTGCTTGGGATTTCTGTCATGCCCAGTTCCCCCAGCCAGCAAGTCCCAAATAAAACCACACAAAGGTCAACATTAGTTATAAACTGATTGGCCCATTAGCTCAGGCTTCTTATTAGCTCTGGTTACTTATATTAGCCCATTATTCTAGTATATATTAGTCAGATGGCTCGGTACCTTTTTCGGTGGGGTAGATCACATCTTGCTTCTTCTGTAGTATGGGCAGGACTGGGGAGGATGCTTCCTTCTTCCCTGAAGACTCATGTTCTCATTGCCCCACCTCTACTTCCTGTCTGGTTTTCCCACCTATACTTCCTGCCTGGCTATCAGCCAATCAGCGTTTATTTAAAATATAATTGACAAAATACAGACAACTCTCCCATACCAGTTGCCACCACTGGAATTTATAGAAAAAGTAAGACCAAATTCGCAGGGCCCCATGTTATGACTATTTAGGTGATTATAATACATGTGATTATTTAGGGTCAGTAGATGTTGAAAATAATGGTTCATAAGTAGATATAATGTGACCTTGAGAGGGTCAAGCAGTGGGCAAACGTGAGGGGCTAAGAGGACAGCATCAGAAACTGGAGGACTTTATAGATAGTCTGTAACAGTTTCTAAAAAGAAACAAAAATACACAATAAATCTGTTCTGTCGGTGCTCAGAGAACCCTGGAGGAGATGAGGCAAAAGGAGTGTAAGAGCCAGAAAAGACAAGGGACTCCAAGGAAACAAAGCCCACTAAATCAACAGGATCAGTGCACATTGACTGAGGCAGCACACACGGGTCTGCACAAGGTGGTATCCTAGAGCTCAACCGAGTAGACACATGTTCCCATTCCTAACCCAGAAAATATCTCTAATTGATAATCACTTGCAAATGAAAATTTAATTTCCTCCAAGGGAGTCTTACTGGGGAACTAAACTACTCTTAAGAGTAGGCTGCATAACCACCATTAGATGACCAACAGAAAATGAGTTCAATGGCGTCTCTGGAGGTTTTCTGCCTCATCATGTCATGTAGGTCTTTTCCTTTATTTCTTTAAAAATTTTATCTTATTTTTTTATTTTAATTTTGTTTTATTTTATATATGTAAAAATATAAAATATTTTTATCCAACAGGCTATTTGCATATATATTATGGCTTCCAGTTTAGTGTTTTCATGGAATTCCTGAGTGTGCAGATGAGTGGGTCACTGTGTCTGTTTCTTGGGCTTTTTCTTGGACTCTATTTCCTGCTGTTTTTTTCTTATCCCAATGTTAATTTTTGTTGTATCTTATAATATTTAATTTTGTTATTATACCTTAGAAGCCTATTTTCAAATGAGAGACAGAAGGGAGTGGATCCAGATGGGAAGGGGGTAGGGAGGAACTAGGATGACTCAAAGGAGAAGGAACTGGAATTCAGGATTTATTACATGAGAACAGTTTGATTTTCAACAAAAGAAAGAAAACAGTCAAAAGTAATAATTAGCCAAATTAAAAAAGAATAATACAATGATTTTTGTATTTAGGGGAACTATATTGACATATTCATTCAAGAATGATAGTATTTGAAGATGAATCTCATCTTTTAACACATTGAATAAAATAAAGAATGAATAAAAATATATAAAAACAAAAACAAGAATGCAGTCTTGTGGGAAAAATCAAGTCAATTTCAATGTTCAAGAATTCAAAAGAGGTTGAGTGAAATTAATGCTAAGAAGGTAATTAACAAGGACACTGGTACTATTTTACACAGGCTAAGAAACTGTGATTATGTTACTACTACAAAAGTTCTCAAGCTTTATCTTGAATCAGGTCTTCCTATTTGGAAGTATACAGCCAATGCATTGTTGGAAAGCAGCAGCACAGGGGTTTATTTGATATGTGGTGACCAAGAAATTACTTGATGCTCAAAGAAACATTCTTCACCCCAGATATGGAGCTCATTGTACAAAAAGGGAAACTCATGTTACTAGCCAGGTGTGGTATTAACCAGTTTCAGTTCACTGTAGCCTTGATATACACAATTTTGGCTCATGGTTTTGGAAGTTTCCTCAGTCTCTCTGCTCTATAATTACAAGCATGCTTTGAGGAATGTTTTCCTAGAGGCAACAGTGTGCTGTGAGGTTGCACATCTCATGGCATCCAGGAGTGAGAGAAAGACAGACAGACAGATGGAAAGACAGATACGAGAAAGGTCCAGGAGCAATATACCCTCAAAGCTATACCCCCATTGACCCTACAAGTCCAGTAATACCAGAGTGAATGGCCATCAATCGAATTGTATTTCTATTAGTGATATAGCCCATTAATGAAAGCAGAAGCGTCTTCATTAAATTACTCTTCAATAATTATATTTTCCAGATGACAATTATGATTTTAACATGTGTGCTTTGTGAGGGAGCATAATGCCCAAACCATAGTGGATACTTTTGTGTGCTCCATGTGGATCCAGACTAGTCTAGGTAATGTTCACTACATCTAGCAACTGTTATTCATGGGCTTGGACAAACTCATACATATGTGAACAAATTATGTGAATTTCTTTTGCAATAATTCCCTATCCTACAAATTCTATTGGAATAAAACTACATTTTCCAAGTGAGTATTGCCACTTGAAGAGCCTCTTGTTTGTTGTTGTTGTTGCTTGGCTGGTCTAGTAATTAATAATCTACACAACAAAAGATTTCCCAGATAATGGGAAGGACAAGGCAACAACCCAAACCACCATTCCTTAACAAATAGTGGAGTTACAAAAATAACCTTGGTGAAGCACTCCAGAAGTCTATTGTGTGTATTCTGAACAAGTGTCTGATGATACTAGAAGTTTACAACTAAAAAAGACAGCATAGGAAAACATAAGCAAGGTCTAATGCAGTATGAAAAGGCTCTAATTCTATCCATTGCTTCTTCCATAGATGAATATTGGGTGTAAAGCATGAACCGAGTTGCCAACTTAACTAGCTCCCTGTAATCCTTTCTCTCTGAGCTCTTACATTTCCAAACCCTGGAGTTCTTCCATGGAGCCTCTCTACATTCTCCACCTTTGATGAGTTCAGTCAGCCTGACTAAAGCTCCTCAGCCATACCCATGTCCAAGGAGGGTGTGGCTCTGCTCTCCCCTGTTGCACCTGCTGACTCCCTGGGTCTGATAGGCACTGGCGTGGCATTGTGGTTGTAGCTGTAGCTGTTTCCTCTTTGCCTATTAATCTGGCTTCTGGGAGAGTTCTTGGTGGGGCTAGCCTCTCTACCACTATGGTAATGTTTCTGAAGGAAAATGAATCCTCCCAAAACAGCCATTAAGTTCTGAATCCATATGGCTAGGAATAGAGCTCAGTGGTAGAGCAATTGGAAGAAAGATGAAATAAATGACTGAATGACACAAATGACTTAGTCCATCAATGAGAGAAGAGCCCGTAAAACTTATCCATGACCCACATCATCTATGACATCTGTTCCCTCTCTCTTATTTCTTCTTTTCATGTGCCATTTTGTCTAGTCCGTAATATTTGGGAATATACCAGATCCTCTTGCACATCTCTTGCCAGAAATTTTAAGGCTTCATTTTATTTTACTCTGATTTGGCCAATATTATCCCCTATTTTCAAGTGTCTCTATTTTTACACACTCAAGATTTATTCAAAGATAGATATTCAGAAAAGAATTCCATGATGTCTTTCCAAAGAAGCAAAATAGCTGAGTATCATCTATATAACCAAATGTTTCCCAGAGGATAGGCAGGATAAAGCAATATTCAAAACCACCATTCCATACAAATAGTGGTATTACAAAGGTAAACTTGGTGAAGCATTCCAGAAGTCTATTTTGTTTGTACTGAACAAGTGTCTGATGATGGCAGAAGTTCACAACTAAATAACATAGTATAATTGAATGATGTGCAATTGAATGATGAACAGAGAAAATATTGTAAGCAAGGTGAATCTGATTTTCTCGCTATTTAGTCTTCTGACTTATGGTCCTGAGCACTGCAAATATCCACAGAGATTACTTGTGATCTTCTTGTCTCTATCTCACAATATGTTCACACTTACCAAGTCCAGCTTTTCTTCCTCATGGGAGGCAACTAGTTGTATAATTCTCACTAATAAACGTAAGTATTTGTTATGATGGCATTTTCATGGAAAATCACAGATGGGCAACTGTGGGGTCAAGCATAGTCCAAATAGCCCCACCTGGTTTACCATGGACTCTACCAGGGCAAAGAGCTAGTAATTTTTGACATTAAAATGCACTTAGTACACAGAATATTTTCTCAGCTGTCCTGTATTAAATAGAAGGAGAAATAGCAGGTCAGTCTGACACTGTTGCATAGCAACACTGTGTTATAAGAATGATTATCCAAAGGCACAGATATTTTAGTATTCAATGGTAAAACTGCCCGTAGAATACATTTTTATAGTAATGTATGCCAATTTCTGAGGGATATTCTCAGATACTCAGAAGAACCTTGCTTATCTGTGATGTTGGGCCTGGATTCTACAGGGTTGAAGCAGAATTCCAAATAAAGCTATCTGTACAGATAGTCTCCATGCAGACAAACAAGCAGAGGTCAGAGAATCTCTTTGGCTAGTCTGGAAGCCGATGATTTTTCTGTGACCTCTCTTGATGTCATTATGCATTATAAAACTGATGATAATTTAGTTATTCCATGGAGCACTCATGTCAGAATCCAATCCCACCAGCATCAGGATAAAGTTAGAAGAATACATCACCCCCAGAATTCATAATCAATTTTAATTGAATTAGTTAAGAATTGATATCTTTTAAAGTTAACCTATATGTGGTCCTTTTCTTGTTATTTGGTGGGCAGATTCTGTATTTTAATGTGCTTTTTGTAAGGAGGGTAGATTATCTAGTCTCTGGGGTATGCATATGGCAGTGTGTGTGTGTGTGTGTGTGCATGGTGTAGGAAAGAAGTCAATGTCAGGTATCTTCCTTCTTAAATCATCTCTCTACTTTGAATTTGTTGTTCAGTTAGCTAGTTAGTTTTTGAGACAGTGTCTCCTGTTGATCCTGAAGCCCATTGATCCAGCTGGAATCACTGGCCAGGGAGCTCTAGAGACCCTCTTGGATCCACCTCCTGCAGCACTGGGGGTTAGAGGACTGCTGTAGCACTTGGCTCTTAATGTGGGTACTGAGGATTTGAACCCAGTACTCCATGCATGCTAGTCAAGCACTTTATCCACCGGGGCATCTTCACAGAATATTGGACTCTATACTTCTCTTCCATTCTCCTTTTTCATAGCTAGAACATCTTAGGTTCATTGTCTTAGAGGTCCCAAGTTTCCCATTAAACAAACTCAGCCATGAGGGTAGGCTGACTGAAAACAAAGCAAACAGAAGCCAGATGCAAACTTCCTGAGAAATCAGTCAAAGTATCTACATATAAATGACGTAATAGTTATAGTTATTGATTTTTGTTTTGGTATCATCTAAATTCCTTGTACTTAAGCGTTATTTGGTAAAATGGGTATTGTGTTCTTGTTTCTGTTCTCCCATTTCTTTCTATTAATAGATTTACAGAGACTCTCACTGCCATATAAATACTGCAGGAGCTATGAGAAAGTCCTTATTCTTACTCCATGTCTGCATAGAGCTGTATGAAATTAAATCAACAACTTGATTCTTGTAATTTTTCTCAGTTGTGAAGCGGGGGATAGATTCAAAATATTTAATTTAGTCTATGCTTTAAAACCTGATGGCGATTAGACTTGCTTGGATATCTACCATTTTTCTCATTTTAACCTTGACCTCTCTGGCACATTCCCCCATTTCTCTCCACACTTTAAGCCAAGAGAGCCAGAAACAGAATACAGGTCCTCCTCTGGTTACTGGAAAAGAGCTAACAAGACGCAATGCCCTTGGCTTGTGCTTCTGAGAATGCTTTCTTTCTCTCAGACATCCCACACTAGGAGTGTTTATCCAGCTATATTGCTGTAATAGACCTGTCATCCCAGGATTCACTTAAGGCTAACGGGACCTATGTTATATTTTCAACCTATTACCTTTCTGTTGAACTAAGTTCACACTAATCATGATCCATTTCTTCAGATCTCACTTCCCCCTGCATACACCAGGTCAGTTTACAATTGATTTTTTTTCCCTACAGAAAGAATGCCTACAGGCACATTTCTAGAGTGCTTGTTTCTGCCTCTGTCATTAGATTCTGATAATTATATGTTTCAAAAACAGGTTAGGACATGATTACCTAAGATATTCCATTCGGGCACTGTGTGTAATAGAATACCTCATATAAAAAGGCACACACTGTTGCTATATGCTTTCCCTGCAGTGAATCATGGTAGAAGCACAGAAGTGCTTCTCATTCACACAGTGGCATCATTTGAATCCTTAAAGGAAAGTTCAATATGCATTATATTAGCTACAGTGTGTCCCATCAATCAAATGCAGTGGAGGATAGATGGCAATGCAATAGACCAACTGCCATACCATTATTGACAGCTAATGTCTATGTGACTGCATTTCATTAATCTACCTTTCCGTTCCCTTGTAATAAAAAAAGTTGAGTTATTTCTTCATTTTTTTCTCAAATATCTTTGAGAAACTTCCATTTAAAATTCCAAATTCTAGCTGGAGGACACTTAAGGAAATGAGCCTTCAGGATGAACACAACTGAAACGTGGAGAGGCTGAATTACACCAGAAATTGTTGAATGGCGCCAGGCTTGCTGACAATGAGAAGATCATGGCACAGAGACTAATGTCATATACCAAAAGACTGAGCAAGCCTTCCATCTCAGGATTTGTGTCGTTCCTTTTATTTAGGGAATCCACACTGGACTGAAAGCTTTCACATTTTATTGGCATACGATGATGCATTGGTCCTAATTTAAAGATGGTTTATGAAAATACAGTTTGAGTTATATATAGTTATAACCACAATGATATAGTTTGATATTATTATAATCAGAAAAGCTGTTGTGTTATGTAGCTGCTGCACAACTACTGATTTTATTGCTATGGATATTAGGCAGGGCAATTAAGCAGAGGTAGGATGTTTGCCTTGGGTGTGGTATAATTATTCTACAACTGGTAGAAAGAGATTGGGAATCGTGCTTCCAGAAGAGCAGGCATCTGAACATGAGACAGGGTGGAGAGTGGACTTGTCGGGGGAGCATGAAGAGAAAGTGTATTACAGAGGCTAGAGCTCCAACCATGTGAGAAATGAACGAAGCACACTTTGGGTTCTAAGAATCAGAAATGATTTAATGTTATCAAAGCACAAAATATGATCAAATTTGTAGATGAAACTGTGGATATAAAAAGGTGGTTATCAGGCCATATTTCTAAGAAAGTTATAGAGAAACACTGCTAATTATTTTGTACTAGAGAAACACCAGGTCTCTGTTTCCTTAAGGACATGCTGTTCAATTCCATGGAAATTGGAGATTGATGTTCAAGACATGGCCAATCACTTAACTGTTAGTTTGAAAGTGTTAGACCTAAGCAAATGACCCTTTTCTCTTTTTTAAATGTTTCTCAATATTAATGTATTTACTAGAAACACGGTAATCATTTTGGCACAAGAAAGTTCATTCTCTGATAATCAACCAGGAGTAAGAGTTCCCAAAACACTGGCATATGTGAGCCAGATGTCTGTAGTGATATGGACTAGGACAGTTACTAGATTCTGTGTTCTGAAATTGTAATCATTATTACATCCAAGTTTGGAGGATTAATTACAGAGTCTTTCTCAAGTCAAGCCCATGTTTTCTAATGCTTACGTGAATAAGTTGAGTTAGCATTTTTATTTTAGGAGTCAAAACTCTCCATTACTTGCCATGTATTTTGTAACTATTCTATCCTGGAAAGTCTGAGCTCTTAAAATTAAGGTTAACGGTGCATTCCTGTGGCTTTTATTGTTGGCTTTTATAAAACTGAGGATGATTCTCAAACTCACTTAAAAAATACTGCCACTGTGCTAGACTTGGAAATAAAATTCTGGCACCTTTGCAAGTAGGTAAATCTTAGCACAAAGAACTCTCATCTTAGTTTTTGGGATAATCTAGACTTGTATCCCCTTTGTCTTCTCATATGACCTAGGCTTCCTGCTTAGAACAAGGGCCTGTATTCTTTTCCGTCTCTGTCTTAGTTAGGGTTTCCACTGATGTGATGAAACATCATGACGAAAGGCAGTTTGGGGAGAAGAAAGTCCATTTGGCTTACACTTCCACATTGTAGCCCATCATCAGCGGAAGTCAGGACAAGAACTGAAATAGCTAGCACAAACTGCTTATTTAATAAATAATATTAAATATTAAGTTTACTTTAAAAGCACATGCTTCTATATTTAGTCAGCAAGATACAACAAATGAATTGTGGAAATTTATAAAGGTCTAAGAAATAGTGAGTGCTCTTTGTTTACTAAAAGATGAGTCATTGAAACAACACGAGGAAAACTGCCTGATGATGTCCTCTAGTCCAAACCCCGGAGTGCACTGTGTTCATCTGGAAGAAAGCTGCAAGACGGTCTTCAGCCTGCCTAAATATAGCATTCCAAGCCTACCTCTGCCAAACACTTTTCCTATAAAAATCACATTTCAGCATCACATTTTGGCCTCAATCAATGTCACAGTGTTGTGTCTTCTCCAAGGAGAGTCACTCTGTTTCACTCTATTTTTTTTTCAGGGATACCCAACTAGATTCTAGAAATGCATACATCTTTCCTAAGTGAATGATTGTCCTTGACATTATAGAATACCCAATACTCATCTTTATTAGAAAATTAGACTCACTTGCAGTTTCTTAATATCAAAATGTATGATATTGTGAAATGTGTTTTGTGTAATTATGTAGGACTTGCTCCCCAAACTTTATTTTCTATCTCCCACATAGAACTGGCTATGAAAAAATTATTCTTACATGATGAACATATCTTATATTAAAATAGTTATGAAACATAAGCTGATTTAGGATAAATTAAATGTCAATGATCTACTATACCATAAAATTATAGAATCAATGTTTATTTTGTATTTTTGTAATTATAGTTAATAATATTAATTATTCTATTCACCAAATTATATTATGTTATTAATAATCAAGATTGTTAAAGAGGGGCTACTGCAATGGTTCATCTACTAGACAGACACTTCTGCCAAACCAGAGGGCCTGACTGATTCCTGGGACCTACATGGAGGAAGGAACTGAATACAGCAGGGTGTTTTTCAACTTTGTGAGAATTCACTTGTGCATTCACATGACACATCCCTCTACACAAATCACTATAATAAGATGAAGAAAAGTAACTTATTTGTTAGACTGTTAAGGAAATGTTCATTCATTAAAACTAATGCCTTGTGTCACATGCTATAGTAACCAAAATTCCCATGATATTTAGCATCTAGAATAATGTTATTTAAAAGAGAATTGAAATAATTATGAATTCGCTTCACTATAGTTGTATAAGTGTGTGTGTGTGTATATATATATATATATATATATATATCACTATAGTAATGTATACATATACATATATGGTTTACTTTAAATAGAGTGGAAAAATTTAGCAGATCATACCATTTGAATATATTTGTAGTTGTTACGTATCTACCATACAGGATTCTTAGAATGTCAACATAAGAATCTATAAAATAAAGTGGCACTGATTTTAACACCAGAAAACAAAAGTCATAGAAAGAGTACTCAGATGTTTCTGAGTTGCTCCTTAATTGTTGGACTCAAAAAACTTTATTTTTTAATTCTATTTTCTTAGATTTTTTTATTTAAAATATCTTTATCTTTTTACTATATTTCTATTATTTAAAATAATTTTAGCATTATATATATTTTAATCAATTTCTTCCCCTCCCCCAATTCCTTCTATACTTTCTTCCCTTTCATAACCTAACTTTTAGTTGTTTCTCCAAAATCAGGCAACAAAATTGAAATGCCACTCCAAAACAAAACAAAAAATTACCCAGAAAAAAAAATCAAAACAAAGCGTTTTGGAGTATCTGTTTATACTGTGTAAAGATTTGTCCCTGTTATT
>JAQHUG010000030.1:11052631-11086941 GCA_028555095.1 Dicrostonyx torquatus
CAGTCTTCAATGCATGGGCACAGGAGACCGCTTTCTAAATATAACCCCAGTAGCACAGACTCTGAAAGCAACAATAAATAAATGAGACCTCCTGAAACTGAGTAGCTTCTGTAAGGCAAAGGACACAGTCAATAAAAGAATAAGGCAATCTACTGAATGAGAAAAGATCTTCACCAACCCCACATCAGACAGAGAACTGATCTCCAAAATATACAATGAACTCAAGAAATTAGACATCAAAATTCCACATAATCCAATTTAGCAAAATTTCTAACCCTCAACTAGATTATGATTTGCTCTAAACCGGCTATGCTAGTTAACACTGATTACCTACTTGCCAAGCTCCAGAGTGACTGTGAGGGGAGCCTCTGAGTGTGCCTGCAAGGGATGGTTTAGATTAATTTAGTCTTTGGTCATGCTCCTAAGGGATAGTTCTGATTAGATTAACGAAAGTGGGATGGCACACCCTAAATTTGGTGGCACTGTGCCCTGGTGTTTGATTCTGCACTGCTTAGAAAGGAGAAAAATTGCTGTGCTCTAACATTCATCGCCTTTTGCTTCCAGACTGCAGGTGCCATGTGACCAGCTGCTCTGAGCTCTTGCTGCCACAGCTTCCCTGCCATGATAGACGGGGAAGAATTATTAACCAAAATAACTCCCTTCTCTCTGGAAATCTGATGCTTTCCTTGGACACAGTTCAACCATCTCTCCTTGCTGGGAAAGCTGCTGAATGGAATCTGCAAATGCAAATTCCTCCCTTAGCTTAGATTTGTGTTCTCACTTAAACAACCAAAACTGGCTTTTTAAAAAAACAAAACAAAACAAAACAATAACAACAAAACCAAACAAAAAAAATCATATACTCTATGTGTTGTGACATCACCTTTTAAAGGTGTTTTAATACTTTGACTTGCATTATAAAATTTTCAAAATCACTGCATTTAATATGACAAATTTTATAAATTTGTTGAAGAAAACCACTTAAGAGATCAAAATAATAGAAAAGTGAGTAGTTTAACTTTATTGGTGATTGGTGACTGACACAACCTATAACTGAAGCAATTTTTACAAATCTATGTATGTGCATTATGTCTCTTTGAATGAAGGGAAACAATTGACATCACATGTGTGTTGAGTGACAACAACCTTCACCTTTCATCTTTCTTGAGAAGGGACCGGCACACACTAGACCAGTTGAGTCATGTGCCTTCATGGTTTCTCTTGTCTTCACCTCCCAAGTCTCATTAGGAGTGCTGGTAATGCACAGACATGTGCTTCTGTGTCTGGTTTTATGTGTATATCGGAGTTTTGAACTCAGATCCTAAATATTGTGTGGCAAGTTCTTTTATCCAATGAGCTATCTCCCTAGCCCTTTCAAATTATTTTGAAGAACCATGAAATAACATAAGATTGATAAATAAGGTTGAGAAACATCAGTGAACTCTCTACTTAATTTTGATTCCCCCTCTTTCATAACTCACCATTTTCCATAGGCCACTTATTATACCCTCTTGAGAGCTGTGTAATGTTCATGCTTAACAGAAGAGAAGAGGACTCTAAAATATGCCCATTGTCCTTTGCGGTCATGGCTATTCAGCAAAGTCTAGGAAAGTCATTCTCCAGGGAACACTGAATACTGCCAGGACTCCTGCCAGAGCAGTGCTCTCTTTTCTTGGGAGGTACTGGTTTACCCAGAGGATTCTAGAAACTAGAATTGAACAAATGCAAATCTTATGCTGTGACTTGAAAACTGTGTCAACAGAACAGTTACTGGAATGCATACACAGTTTGTAAGACTAGTGTCTACAGAACAAAATAGCGTGACAACTACTGACTTTTCTCTAAACTGAACTCTTTCCAGGTGAGGAAACCAAAGTTCAGAAAGGTTGTTCCGGTCACTTCTAATCATACCTGCACCCAGTTATTAAGTGAGATTTTATTCAGCCCAGTGCTCTTGTTATCACACCAGGGCAGGAAGTGGGTTATATATATGAAACCACTTGCATTTCCATCAGTCACTCTTTCTGCTTTTCTGAGCTTCTAGGAAAAGAAATGAAACTTAATGTGCTAAGCAGTTATCCAAGAGCAAAATCATTTTGTGGCAAACACTGACCCTTTGGAAAAAAATGTCACTGCTATTGTTACATCCACTCAACAGAAAGATGCACTTGGACTTGTGTGCTAGGATGGTGTGCAGACCATCAGTTTCTGTAGGAAATGCTTAATACTACTTCTACCAGGTTACAGCAGCATTCAAGTGAAACTAAGAAACTTCAAGTTCAGTAGAAATTTGGAGTGGCATGCCTTTTAAAATCTTCTCTGACTCACTTGAGGAAAAATAAAACAACTGAAAACAGAGTGAACAGCAAGAGGGAGGACTTGGCAGTTATCTCAGTAATAAAGTTCTAGCCCCATAAACATGGACTTGAGCTCAAATCCCAGCATTCATATAAAACACCAAAGACCTGGGTGTGGTTCCAAGCACATGTAATTATAACTCTGGGAAAGCCAAGACAGGGAAATCCCTGTGGCTTGCTGACCACCCATCTAGACTACTCAGCAAGTCCGAAGCCTCGGTAAGAGATCTTGTTTCTAAAACAAGGAGGAGGATGCCTCCTAAGAGCAGATACCTGCGGTTGACCTACTGCCGCTACACATGCACATATACACAGGTGTATACCTCTGCCCTACATGAAAATACATATATACACATTCACGTGAGCACAGACATATGTAACATATGGCCATGCAGAGGAAGTAGGGTGAGTTAAATTCTAAGATGATCAGAAACTATATTTTCTTAACACTCTTAATTAGTCCCAGATGTTAATAAGTGTCAAGGGGCATATTCTGGAACACAGATAAGGAAGGAGTGGTCCCTCTTCAGGAATAGAAAATCTTTTAAGTGTTGAACTGCTGTCTGTACCTGGATGTGACAGATAACTTTTTTTTTTTTTTTGATTTTCGAGACAGGGTTTCTCTGTAGCTTTGGAGCCTGTCCTGGAACTAGCTCTTGTAGACCAGGCTGGTTTCGAACCCATAGAGATCCGCCTGCCTCTGCCTCTGACTCCCGGGTGCTGGGGTTAAAGGCGTGCGCCATCATCGCCCGGCTGACAGATAACATTTTTATTGGCCCTTCAAGGTACCATCTATCAATCTTGGTGCATTATAAGGTTCTTTTATTAGTTGTAGAACAATTTGTATTGTAAAAAGGAATCAATTCAATATTAAGTTGATTCTTTGGATAGACTGTTATAGAGGAACGAACAAAGAAGCTTTGGGGTGCCAAAGCACTAATATGCTGTGCAATAATTCTTTTGTACACTGTGAAGAATTGTCACTAGGATTCATTTAATAAAAATCGGCTTGGCCAGTAGCCAGACAGAAAGGATAGGCATGGCAAACAAGCTAAGGATGCTGGGTCAAAGAAGGGCAGAGTCAAAAGAGACTCCAGCCAGCTGCTGAGGAAGTAGGATATGTAGAAAATGAGGTAACAAGCCACGAACAAAGTGCCAAAGCATAGATTAAGAAATATGGTTAATTTAAATGTAAGAGTTAGGTAGTAACAAGCCTAAGTGATTGGATGAGCTGATATAAGTAACCATAAGTCTCTGAGTTGGTTATTTAGGAAGCAGCTGCAGGCTTAAGAGCTCCACTAACATGTTGCATGGCCAGTTTAGGGTTTTTGTTCATGTCGACATAACAGGTTAAAGATACACAGTAAAGAGAGATTCAGATGGAAAATGGATCACAGTATGTTTTAAAATGTGCATAGACTTAGATGAGAGAAGAAAAAGAGTATATAAAAATAGTTTAAAATTATAGGACAAAGTGCTTAAAGAGGGCATAAAGCAATATTAAAGAAAAAGCCATGTAAAGATGGGAAATATTCAGAGTCAGCATTTCAGATGTTATTGTGTTGTCTGGCTGCTAAGGGACACTGAATTATAAAAAACTGCTAAATTAAGCAAACCTATACATTTTAATATATCTTGATTTCAAAATTTAAGCCAAAGATGGATTACTTTGGGGAAGAGGTTATGCTTTTATTTTCACAGGAAATAAGAGGCTGTGGATTCATTCTGTGTTAAAGAAAATCATGTTTGACTGAGGAAGACCTCCCAAAAAATCCTGACTACAAACATAAGAAAAAATAAATCTAAAAAAACTTACAAGACACATGATATACTTTTTACCTTCTCAAATACATAAAATTCATCTTTGATTAATTTATGTACAATGCAAAGTCTATACTTGTATTAATGCAGATATGTATGCTTCCTTTAAAAGTTTATGGATTTTCAGAGCAAGTAGACCAGATACCAATGAAAATGGATGACTCAAGTAATCCAGCATTCAAAACAGCTTCAAGGCTGCTGTCTGAGATGATGTAACCCTACAGACCACTCCAGCCAAGACATAACCATTATCATAAATTTTCACAGGGCCCAAAGATTAACAGCATACCCATCAACAGGAAGTAGTCTAGAAAAATAAACCCACATTTTTCCTTAAAATGAGTTAGGAATATTTATTATTACTTAATGGAGCTGGTGGTTACAAATTGCTACTGGTCATAGTTAAGAAAAAAAGAGTTAAATTCAAACATCTCTTTCTAAAGGAAAAATGGGGATAGGATATAAAAATGATCAAATAAAGGGTAGAATCTGCTTTAATCCAAAAAAGTAGTTAATAGTCTTAAACATTTAAAATTGGTATGGATTTTTATATATTGATACAAATTTAATGTTTGTTTTGTTATACTGTAATGTTTGTTTTGTTATATTGTATTCTATGTTATATAAATGTTTGTTTTGTTATTTTGTATTGTATGTTATATTAATGTTTGTTTTGTTATATTGTATGTATGTTTCTTCTCTTGTTTGGGTTATTGTGCTTATGTAACTCATTTAAAAATGTAATGTATAATTAAAAATAAAGATTAATTCTCATCAATAGTAATTGGATATATTTTCCAGGTCATTAACAGATATATTTAGATAGCTAGATAGTCTTCAATCACTTTAAAGGCCCACAGAATATGACATTTAATATGTTTAAGTCATTTCACAATAGTAAGACACTTCTCCTCGCTGCACCAATCTACTTCAGAGTAGCTAATGGGCATCAAGGAAACTCCATATGGAGCTTGTTTTCTTTATGGCAGAATCTTGCCATGTGGGCAAAGAAACTGCTCTTGTCTCTATTGTTGACAGTTATTGTCTAAACTGGGCCTGCAGGACACAAGAATGGTGACTGCTGAACTTTGCCAAGAAAGGTATAGTAGTCCTTAAAAATCTCCTGTTTTATAGGAAAGTCTTTCAGATATGCTAGGCCTGTAGGCCAGAGCTGGATGCCCCAACATTATGGAGAAACTTTGAGTGACTGTCCAGGGATCCTGATATCTCTGCCATGAGGTAATATTTCATCATTCTCAGGCCTTTGATGAAGTTAAAGACTATATAGTTAAGATTTGTGTTAGTTATAATTAAAGACAGAGTAGGTATAAAACTTTGGGCTCACAAGATAAGATAGATAATAAAATATTTTCTCTAGTTTTGTCAAATGCAAATGGACTAGATATTATAACTCATTCTTATTTAATAACCGTTTTGTTATATGTAATCTTACTATGTTAAATTTAAAACCTTCCTTTTTAAGTAGACAAAAGGGGAAATGCTGTGGAATAATCCTTTTGAATCTTGTGAAGATTTGTCACTCAGATTGGTTTAATAAAAAGCTGATTAGCCAGTAGCCAGGCAGCAAGTGTCCAAACTAAGGAGGCTGAGATGAAGAAGGGCAGAAATAGGAGAGATTCCACTCGAGGCAGCCGAACATGTTGAAAATGAGGTAACAAGCCATGAGTCATGTTGCTATGGATAGATAAGAAGTATGTGTTAATTTAAATGTATGTTAGGTAGTAACAAGCCTAAGCTACCAGCTGAGCATTTGTAAGCAATCTTAATTCTCCAAGTTGGTTATTTGGGAATGGCTGGTCAGGATAGGAAAACTCTATTCACACCTTTCTCTTTCAAATAAGTACAAAGTTTTAACAAAAATAAGACTGATCTGAACTGTCCTGTTGCTTGGTTATTAAGACAGCATTTTTCTTTTGTTTCTGTCTGAAGGAAGTGTGAAACTTTTATCTGATTCCAAATAGACTTCACACTGATAAATGGTTAATGAGTTACTCCTTTCAAACACATTTCACTCTCATAAGGAATCCTCTAAGACATAAATCTTTTTATATTCATAAACAAATAAATGTATACTGTTGGAATGTTCATCACTGAGATTTGTCTTTGAGGCATAGAAGAGATTCAGAGACAACAAAGAGCTAGTTTCCATAAAGCTTATTCTCAAAGTCAGCTTATTGTCCCTGATTTTGAGCCTGAGAATATTTTTCTTCATGTGTTCTCCAAAAGATTCCACGGGGGAGCATTATTGCTGTAAGTTGCAGACTAACAGGACGTATTTTCTACTCAAATGCATTTTTAGTAATACTCTATCTTTGTCAACTAAGCTAAGCGCAGCTTCTGTACACTCCACTGTAGATAGAATGACTCTCACACTAAAAGGCAAAGGAGCTATATCCTAAATTGTCAAGTATATGTCCCCATTGTTTTTCCTGCACAGTGTTCAAGGATGCAGTGACTCATAATTCCTAGTAAGACTCCAAGAGGATATGGATTTTCACAGGCGATGGTCCAAACTGGAAAACCCTATCTCCTAGCTCTGCCTCCAAGAATGATGTGGCTGGCAAGCTATTACATTTTATTTTCCTTACTTCATCTAATTTACAAATGAATGGTAAGCACATTTATATGTCTTCTGTGGCAGAAATCTGTTTTCATGAATATCCCTCTGAAAATTAAAATCTTTATGGATCCCAGTCACCATTGCTCTTTGTTTTGGTTTTATGTGACATGGTCTACTACAGCATAGGATGGTCTTGAACTCTTGATTGTCCTGTCTCCATCTCCTAAGTACTGAGTTATAGTACTATCATGTTAGGTGCTGCATATTATTTTTTATTGTTATTGTTGTTATTATTGTTCTAGTTATGTAAATCTATATGGTGTGCTCATCGTTATTGGCACATACATTGAAATAACAACACACATGCAAATTTATGCACAATGACATATACCACATACACATTTATGTGGGGGTGTGCTCATTTTGCTAGGCATGTGAGAAGACTAGAGGTTGATTTCTGGATGTTCTAAAAAAAGTCTTAATCTCTTCACTATTTTGTTGTTTGAGACAGAGTCTTTCACTGAACTTGGAATTTATAATTTTAGATAGCCTACCTGCCAGTGAGCTCTGAGGTTCTGCCTATCTGCACACTCTTGTGCTGGAGTGACCAGTGGGAGCCACAATGCCCAGCTTTATTGTGGGTCTAGCGATCTGAATGCAATCTCAAGCATATGTAGCAAGCACTCTATCCAATGAACTATCTTTCCAACACCACTTTGGCTTCAGAAACACTTAGTCCATGATCTAACCCTTCCATTGTTCATATTATACATGTCGAGACATTCTCATTCTCTCTCTCTCTCTCTCTCTCTCTCTCTCTCTCTCTCTCTCTCTCCTCTCTCTTTCTCTCCAGCAAAATCTCTTTAATCACACAGACACATACATACACACACAATCTTATGACTATTGATGAACATCTCTGGTTTGTTTTGTTTTGTTTGTTGTGTTTAATGTTGCTATTTTTTTTAATTGCCAAGATGATTTTAGGGCCTTGCTAACAGTCCTGGAGAATAACCACTGTACCTATACTGTAGTCAATGTATCCCTATCCCATGGAGTCAGTTTTCTGCTCAGAGTCACCATGGCTTCCATAACTTTCCATTTTTATCCTGGTTACAGGATGAATGTGGCTTCTGAGATCACATCATTTCAGTGTCCTCTTTGGTTTTGGCCATTTGCACTTTCTTTTATCTCTGTCTGAAGTTTTTAACTCCTGCATTCACTTGTTAACTACTTTGCACAGATCTTATTTTGTTTTTAGGCATTCTGTCTCACTTTCCTTATTTAAATTGGTCCTTCTCTGGGAAAACTCTATTCTTTTCTGCTTCTTATGTTCATGACACATATCTTCCACTTAATGCAGTCTGCATTTTAGTCACCTTTGAATTTTCTGGCTTTATGTACCAAAGCCTATACTCTGTAAGTGAAAAAATACAGCTGCCTAAACTTGGTTTATCCTATTGCCCAAGGAAGCATGTGGGATGGGTAATCTTGATTATCAACTTGACTGGAACAGGAATCAGATAAGAGGCAGGGGCCTCTGGGACTGGCTTGAGAAGAAGACTCTCCCCATAGTAGGCAGTACCTTTCAGCTTTGGCCCAGCTATTTAGAGGCTGAAGGTAAAGGTGGTGCTACACGTCTCTTTAATTTTATCTCTGTTTCAGCTGCAATTCTCCATTATGTCAGACTACAGCTTCTGTGGCTTTCAGCATGGACTGAAGGCCAGGAATTTTCCAGAAATCCTTCAGGCCTTCAGTGCCAGATTGAGATGGTTGAGATCTCACCCCATGAGATCTCACCATGTCTGAGAGGCATTCAGTTTCTCAGTATCTCCAGTATGCAGAAAGCCAGTTTTGGCTGCCCCAGTGCACATCAGTAAGTCAGTTTACTATATCTTCTTTTATAATACAGATTCATTCTAATGATCATGGACCTTGAGGGATCCTGGTTATCACTGCAGAAAATAAGACATTTAATAGGAATTCCATAGGCATTCATAAACTGGTTGACTGAAATTTCCAAAAAGCCCAAATTCTGTACATTTCTTGTGTGTAGCCCTGTATTCATAAGCCTTGGATTTCCAGGGAATAAGTCTCTGTGAGAGTCCAGCCTGAACCTTTACCCTAGATATCAGCTTTCCTGACTCTTTCACCAAAATGAACCTTGCATGCTTCCAATGATTGAAAGACACATCAGAAACATTTAATCTCCCATGGAAGCAATTTTATCCATATAAATCTCCATCGTTATCAGAAAAAGACATTACAGGGGAGACAAGCTGTTTCCTGAATTACCCAGGATTAGATTAACAAAGTTCATTCATTATTAAACTAAGATACTATTAGAATACACTGCCTGATTATGGAATAATAAATAATTCAGCATGATAATTAGCCCATGAATCTCTTAAAAATTCTAAATTGAAAATATTATGAAACAGGATGGAGGGAAAGCTCAGCAATAAGATGCTTGCTGCAGAATCATGAGGATCAGAGTTCAGATCCTATTAACCACATACAAACATTGGTTGTAGTGTACATCTTTGATCCCAGTGCTGGTGTGGCAGAGAGAGATGGATGGATGGATATCTATGGCTTGCTGGCAAGTTAGTCTGACCCAATCTGCATGTTCCAGGTTTGAGACCCTTTATTAAAAAATAAGGTAAAGAGGAGCTGAACAAAAAACCAGTAGAGATTGATATATGGCACGGACACACACGAAACACAAAGAGAGACAGAGACAGAAAGACAGAGAGTGACAGAGAGAGAGAATTATAAAAATATGTCTCTAATTAATATGAAAGGGACTAAAAATGCCATATGCTTTTTACACTAAATTATTTCTAAAACTTTTAAAGTAAATTTCAGGTACAAAATATATGTGATAGGCAAACCTCAGAAAGTTTCTGGAACAGCATAGTTGAGATTCAGTTATTCTTTTAGCATCAGTGACTAAACATGCTGCAAGCCTGCCCATAAGGAAAGGATACAACCATTTACATATTTACTCTTCAGTTCATAGGTACATGGACTGAATGTAGGCTGGAGTGTCATTGTGCCTAATGTGTGAGGAATAGTGATATGGTTACTAATGCCTATCTTTTTCACAAAAGAATGCCATCAGTATCCAGAGGTGCCAAGAGAAGACAAGTTATTCTCAAAGGAAAAGGAAGAATATGACTGTGATCATGGCTAGTCTACAGCACAACACTGAAGGGAAATGACACAATGGTGCAGAGATGGGCAGAGTCAAAATGAATAAGCTCTACCAGTACTGAAGAGGACACAGCTTGCACATGTGCTGTGCCTTAACAGAAATAATCTTTGTACAAACAAATGTTCCTTTTCCTAATCTCCGCACATATGACTTCATATAACTTGGGGCGTATCATTATTAGAATGGATTTTGTCCTAAATCAAGTTTGTGCAAATATAACTGCATTGGTAGAGACACATTCTTATGATCGTACATGAAATACTGTACCACAGGAGGAGAATGTAAAATCTGAAAATTTATCTAATCCCTAAAATCCCTATAACACCTGATTTGGCAACAGATTCCTATATGTAACAATACCCTCAGATTAAATGAAAATCACATAACTAGACACCTTCATGAAATACTTAAAGCTAAATGCAAACAAACAAACTCAGTTAAGGCATTGGAAACATGTAATATAGGCAGGGAATGATAAGCCAAGGCCCATGAGGGTACAATGAAGAAAGCATTGGGGCATGGGGAGAATGAGAGTGAAGGCAAGAAAAAGGGAGAGAAAGTGAGGAAAATGAAAACAAAGACGATAGTTTGATTTCATGGAGACAACCTGTGTCCGGCTTAAGGCTTTTGTTGCTGTGATGAAGCCATGACCATCATCACCTTGGGGAAGAACGTGTTTATGCCAGCTTAAAACCCTCGGTTCACGGTCTGCCACTGAGTGAAGTCAGGACAGGGACTTAAATAAAGGAGTAATTAGAGGCAGGAACTGATGCAGAGGCCATAGGGAGTATTGCTTACTGGCTTGCTCCTTGTAGCTTCTTCAGTTTATTTTCTTATGCCCTAGAACCACTTTCCCAATGATAGTACCACCCACAGTAGACTGACCCCCCACATCAATTACTAGTTTACAAAATGCACCACAGTCTTGCCCACAGGCTGGTCTGGTGGAAGCATTTTCTCAATTGAAGTTTTTTCATTCCAAAAGACTACAGCTTGTGTCAAATTGACATACACTCAAAATACAGAATTGAAGACTCTAATTCCAATGGGTACATGTAAACAAAACTCTTGCACTAAAGATTCGGGGAACATTGTGGAAGAGGGAGAGAAAGATTATGAGAGCCAGATAATTCCTTGAAGATATTTTCTGTCTTAAGTAGCTCAGAAACTGAGAAGGCAACTCAAGCCAAATAGTAAACTAAAAGCAGAGATTTTTGCTGAGTTGTGTTAAGGCTGGTGCTAAGAGTTTTCAAGGACATTAGCTGAAATATTAAGCAGGTGTCTTCATTTTCTCATTGTCCTCGGGAAGAAAACTTATGAGTTCAACTACATGAAAGCAGAGTAGCCTTGATCATCTTAGTGCCAGAAAAGGATGGGATTATATTATAAACCTAACAGTAGTTCCACATTAGAGAAGTATGTTACTGGGCTTAGATGTAAGACCTACCAATGGCTATAGTACACAATAAAAGGGTGATTGTCTTCTTAAATACACAATTTTCTGCGATATAAATGTATATGTATATCATTATATATATAGGAATATAGATATGGATTCATGTATAACAAATGTACAATGTAAAAGATGACTAGATATGTCAAAAAATAGAGAAAGTGACAATGGAAGTGGAACTAGAAAGAATCTGCTGTGTGAAAGGGGAAATAGGACTCCAGGTTCTGTAGACTATAAAAGTTTTCCATTGCCTTCTGTTGCACTGTGAAGTCTGGAGAGCACCATTTCCAGGCAACAGGTTAACTCTGCTGGATTCTAGAATTTCGAGGTTGTGCCTACCTGAGGAGTTGGGGTACAGTGTAAAATGGGAGTATGTATGTCATGGGGTCTAGCGAGTCTCTCTAGCTATCTGCTACTATCTTGCCAAATGCTAAAAGTTTTTATTTTATTTCTAAGAAACTAATTAACTTAATCTCAGACCTATAATATAGTCATTGGAAAAGGATGGCTGGATAAAATTAGCCTGTGTTTCTCCTTCTTGTTTGATTTTATTTTCTGTTAGCCCTCCGCTCCTCCCATCCCTCCGTGTGTGTGTGTGTGTGTGTGTGTGTGTGTGTGTGTGTGTGTGTTCTTCAATTAGTCTCCACTTTGCTTTTGTTAATGAGGCATCCAGTTGGTTTTTAGGAGCTACTCCTAGGATCTCCCTATCTCTGCCCTCAACCTCCAACCTGCCCCAAACCCTACAGTTACAAAAGCAGGTCTCTGCACCAGATTTTATACGAATGCTGAGGATCTAAATTTGACAAGCACTTTACTCACCAACTTCCTCCTCAACCTTCTTCCTATTTGCTTTCTGTGAATAAACTCCTTATGTGTCAGTCAAGCGGTAGTCTCACAATCCTCCAAAATATAAACATCCATCGGTTTGAAAGGCAAGCACACGATCTCATTTATCCCTGTGTCTACACAGTTTACCAGAGTTGTGATGAACAAATATTTAGTGAGTTTGACTGAGCAAGTCATTGCCATAACCAGCCCACTGTAATCTTCACGCAATGACATCCTTTCTATTGAGTGATAAGTAGAGCACATGGCAGAACATTCACCTGTTAGAGGTAACTCATCAGCACTAGACCAACTGCAGTAACACCTCTTGCTTTTTTTTTTTAAGTGTCCTGTGTGTCTTTGGCTCCTCTTCTGAGCATCATTCTCCCTTCCCAGGAAGCTTCCTCAAGCTTCCACTTTACAGTTTTCCTACTTCAAGATACAACTTTGATTCTAGTTTCTCTGAAATGTCTTCTTTGATCTGCAAGCAAAACTATTGGCCTTTCTTTGATCATTTAGTATTTTGGTCAGAAATGAAATATCACAGCTCACTCCTATCTTTAGGTTAAATTTTATATTTTTAAGATGCCTACAGTGGAGCACCGAAATTTCTAATAATTGTGAAAGGCAAGATTCATGTAATCATTAACTGCCTTATAGCCATCTGTTTTTCATTTTATGTACAACTTCAATTTGCATAAAATATGAATGGTGCTAAAACTCAAATTAACTAAATTTAAACTTGATACCATTAATTAATTATAAAAATTTCAATGTTTGTTCCAAATTCTAGAAAATCAAGTACTATTGGTTCACATTCTCTCAAAACTTATGAGCTGGTGCTGAAACATTCCACGTGTAAATTAGGAAAGACAATCAAACACATATTTTGAAACAGCTTCTTTTAAAGATTTATTTTTTTGTTTTATTTTTTATGTGAGTGTTTTGCCTACATGCATGTATGTACACCATTTGTGTCCTTGATGCAGGCCAACAGTGGGTTTTGGGTGCCTTAGAACTGAGATTAAAGACAGTCGTGAGCAACCATGTAGGTGCTGAACTGGAACCCTTCTCTGAAGAAGGGTTCAGAAGTCTGAACCCTTCCAGAAGAAGCAACTGGTAATTCTAAGTGCTAAGTGATCTCTATAGCCCCTTAAGGTAGCTTTTACAGCATCCCAAAATAACGTATAACAGAGAGAGGGAGGGAGATAGAGAGAGATAGAGAGAGAGAGAGAGAGAGAGAGAGAGAGAGAGAGAGAGAGAGAGAGAGAGAGAGGAGAGGAATGCACAGTATCTAGATTTGTAGATTTGTCAGTTATTTGAAAGTGATAGCTTTCTTGTCAAGCCATGGGGAAGTGACAACCTTCTATGACAATGAGCTTTTCTGGTAAGAGTTCAAGAACATTTTGTAATTGAGGAAATTCCAATGACTTGTTATAATACTATCAGATCTCTAGTTTCTGGTAACATACATAAGCAATCTCGAACTGGCTCATGAACATGAGTGTGTTTCAGTTGAAATGCCTTGAAGACCAGCCATCAGGTTATCCAAATCTAAATGAAGCCAACTAAGGATGATCCGAGTGAACTTTTGCCAAAAGATGGGCTTACAAATAAAAACTGCTTTAGGAAATACAAAAAAAAAATCAAAATATTCAAGAGCTTGGTGATTAGACATTCTTTTACTTATCTCCATAAACATTCCCACAATAAGTTTGATGTTGCACCAAGCTACTTCTCCTGCCCTCTTTAGGAATGTCATTCTCATATTTGTTTGGGTGCGGAGAAAGGAGGGTGTGGAAAACAAGAATTCCTTGCTGTGCAGAATTGGCTAACATTTAGCTCAATTCACCCATAAGGAAGACATCTGTCATGTGTCAGCTGCATGTGTCAGACAGCAGTTTTACATGTTAAAATGGGAGAGAGAGAGATGAAGAAAGAAAAATCTCAAAAGCACAACAAGGAGACTTGAGACTTGGGGGAGAGTTTTCCCATGTGAGGCGTGCACAGCTGTGCATTGGGAAGCACTGGGAGATGATGACTTGTAGCCATTTATGAGAGCGCCATGCTATCAATGGAGCCAGGAAACCACAGAACAGCCAGTAACTAAGCTAGCCTATACCACTGGAATGTCAGTATGTGAATCAGCCTTTCCAAATGCTTTACTCTTGGCCTGTTGAACAACAAGCTTTGACATTCATGGATATTGGTTCATATTGAAAAGCATGGAGCCAGACCACATGTTTGAACGTGGAGATAGTAAGGTCCTTTTATAGTGAGGGCAGAGAAACTGTCACTTTCTTCTAATCTTCAGCCCCACTCACACTATAATTTATTTCCAGGCAATGAGGAGTGTACATTGCCACTTTTTTCTATAGGAATGGTGTAAGTGTTTGTGTTTTGTGTGTCCAAGGATTGTGTAAGTGGTGCTTTCCTAATTTTCACACGATGAGGACAAGCTTAGGACAATGGGTAAGCAGAAAATTTAGATGTAGGCAAACAAGAATACGTATCTGGTCACAGTTCCCTATCTCTGTCTCTCAGAGTCCTCCGTCTAGTCTTACCATGCTGCATACCACACACACAGGCAAAGAATCCCCAAGAAGTCAGTTGACCTAAGTTAAGTTTCATAATTCTGAGACGATAGAGCATACATCATTAAAATTGAAAATTATCATGGGCATAGCACTGAGTGAATCCCTAATGCTGACCCACTGTTAGTGAGTTGTTAGCTGGCTTCTTCCAGAATGTGTCGAAAATTTTCACATTTACTACAGACATAGACAATTAACTCCACATTTTCCTTGTATTAGGGCTGTTGTAACAGAAACACAAACAATAGAAATTTATCACCTCATAGTTCTAGAGTTTGAAATTCAAAGTTGTTATGTCATTAGAGTTAGTTCCTTGGATGTTCTTGCAAACGTCTCTCCAGCTTCTTGTGGCTTGTGACCATTCTTGGTAATTCTATGTTGCAGAATTGTCACTCAGAGATCTGCCTTCATCTTGACAATTCTTCACCTGTCTGAACTTTCTTTTGCTGTAGGGATACCAGGCATATTGGCTTAGCATTCCCACAATTGACCTCTGCCTCATTTGTTTATTTTGTTGAGAACCTTTTGGCAAAAGCAATACATTATGAAGTATCCAAAACATTAAAACAAACATTGCATTTCTAAATCTACTGTCCGTTTTCAGATGTGGTCCCCAGTGCACAAAGTATTGTAATTTACATCAATTCACTAAGAAATAACTTGGCTACTGTATGAGTACATAGCCTCATTGAATGTTCCAGGGAGACCAAGGAATCCATTTGTCTCAGTTTCTCCAATACTCAAATTCCAAGCACATGTCTCTAAGCCGAGTTTCTCATCATCCTCATCCTGTCCTTATCCTTGTACTCCTTGCCCTCTCCGCCTCCTCTGCATCCTCTTTAATGGCTTCTGGAGGTTGAAATCAGGTCCTCATTCTTGTGTGACAGACACTTTGCCAACTGAGCTTTCTCCCCAGCTCAATTTTTAATCTTTTAAGATCAAAGTTGGAGAAAATAAGTAGAGATTGTTTCAAGACTTTTTAACTTAATATAACATAGGTCTCATTTGATGAAATATTAATTTCTCCCACACTATTCCAAAGTAACAACTTTAAGATGATTTAATATAACTATACCATTGCTGGCTTTGAGTAAAATTTGGGATTTTTATGTAATTAATTATGGTGTTAAATAATAATTTTATATCAATCTGCCTCCCTCTCTTTTACCTATCTTTCTTTGTTGCTTTGTATAGTACCAAACATGCAAGAGTTAAGACAAAATTCATATATTCTAGTGGTGTGCTCAGGCATGGTTAAAGGTACAACTTTGCAAAAATACTAATTCATCTATGTCAACTTGAAGTAAACACAGAAAAAGAGACAAAAGGGAATCTCCAGGATCTTTTAAAAAGCCGTTATGTAGGAAAGGCTTGAATTCTACTTTTCTCTTAAACAGTGATAGAAATGCTCAGAAAAATTCTGTTTTAAAGTCCTCAGTTCCTAAGAAGTAAGGTGCTATTCCTTTCAGTTTGTTTCAGTCTGTTGGAAGTGTCATTCAGATCCCACAGTTGGTCCACAGGGTCAAAAAGGAACAAAATTTCAGCTAATTATGGGCATGATTTACAACATCACGAACACCATTTTGTGCCCTTGATATCTACAACTGTATTTTAAGTACAAAATAATCACATTGATTCTGACTTGTGAAATGCAGGAGCCTCATCTAAAGAAGCAAGCAGACTTTGTTTTGCAAATAAATTAGCCTATACCTGACTCATGCATACATTTTTACTCTCTCAAGTGGGAGATTCTATTTTTAGACAATTCCTTAAGAGCCATCCACTCGGTCACTATTAGATGTCAGAGACAAATGGCCACATTGTTTTAGGAAATGTAAGGTAGCCTCAGAGGTCAACATAAAAGACTCCAGACTTCTTTGCAAACTGAATATCTTGGAAGTTAAGCCTCAGTCTGTGAATTTGCTGAACTACTTATAGTCCCCTCAATTTATTATCTTTTTCACTGTATGAGAAGAAATGAAATTTTTCCAGTCTAAACTGTTTTTCTCATTTGTAATTCTCAAATTCGGAGGCAGTCACCGTCATGACTCATGAGAATCTGCTCTTTGGACTGTGAATCTGTTTTTTTTTTCTTTTTTTTTTCAAGTCAGATTCAGAACTTTGAAAATGTATTAACAAATCCTACAGACATGACTCTGAACTATAAAAACAGGCCAGGATCCCATACACATTTTATTTGCTATATTTGACTCTCAATCTTCTAACCCCAATCAGCCAAGATTTCCTTCTTAGCCATCTTCTCTTCTCTTATTCATTTCTCATGTTTATAGACAATTGAATTGCACAGTAGAAATCACTCATTTCCTGAAGGTCTTCATTGCTTATACACAGTAAAGCTTAGAGAGCAAAGTCTATCATAAACATCTGCAAGCACAGGAGGAGAGTGATCCATCCTACTGCACAATAGCTTTTCAAGAAGAGTAACTATCTCGCTGGGCAGTGGTGGCGCACGCCTTTAATCCCAGCACTCGGGAGGCAGAGGCAGGCGGATCTTTGTGAGTTTGAGACCAGCCTGGTCTACAAGAGCTAGTTCCAGGACAGGCTCCAAAGCCACAGAGAAACCCTGACTCGAAAAACCAATGAAAAAGAAGAGTAACTATCTCATTCTGATAACTAATCTAATTACAGTGACTCAAAAAAAGACTACTTCATATACATGTGAATTAGTATTAAGACATCATCATAATTGTGTAGTTAGTAATAAAAAATATTGAAATTTTTTAATATGAGTTTACTTGATGTAAAAATACAACTGATTTCATGTCCTTAAGCAATAATTTTAAACATGGTTGTTTTAATGCTGCCCCTAATGTAACAGATCATTGAAGATGATTGGATCTACATAATCTAATAGCCTTTGCTCTAAATAAGATATAAACCATGTCTATCCTTTGTTGGATTATAACTCCCCAAATAGCATTGTTTAGAATGCTAAATTGAGAGCTAATGATATTATTCATTAGCATGCATTCTTTAATGAATCCCAAATTAGATATGCAAAAACATGGTGGCTTAGCTGACTGGCACCTAGAGAGTCAAAACCCCAGTTCTATGGCCAGATAGATGGTTCATGGGATAAAACCACTTTCCACCAAGCCTGAGGTTTTGAGTTACATTTTCATAGCTCTTTGGTGGAAGGGAAGAACCTACTCTCAAAAACTATCTCTGATTTTCATACACATGCCCTAGAATGTGTACCAATCTCCCATAAAATGATGTGGGATTACCCTCTGTATGATGCTATGAATATATTTTATTATCATTGGTTAGTAAAGAAGCTACTTTGGCCTATAGCAGGGTGGAATAGAACTAAGCAGGGAAAACTAAACTAAATGCAGGGAGAAAGAGGGCAGAGTCAGAGAGACGCCTTGTAGCTGACAAAGGAGAAAGATCCCAGAATCTTACCAGTAGGCGACAGTCTCATGGTGATACATAGATTAATAAAAATGGGTTATTTTTAATATGTAAGAGCTAATTAGAAAAGTCCATGAGCCATTGGCCAGACAGTGCAGTAATTCATATAGTTTCTGTGTGATTATTTGGATCTGGGCAGCTGGGAAATGTAAGCATAGTCTCCATTTACAACAAAATATAGATAAATGTAATAGAAAGACTTATAAAAACACATTTTGATACCTACAGCTATTAAAGAATCATTTCACCAGAAAAAAATGTTGCTAAAAACCTCTTTTACTAAAAAAGCTCTATATTAAGAATTTAAAGAAGAAATTACTGTTTATCTTCCATCTATACCAACAAAAGACAGAAGTTATAATCTGTGTGCCTATACATGACCCAGTGATGAGAAGGGGAGAAGATATTTCAAATTCACAACAGAGAATCAAGGATGCACTTACATGATATTGATGAGAAGAAGCACAAGATAAAAAAATGGCTAGCTATCATCAGTTAATTTAGCTAATTGTCTCATCTTTAAATATATATTCTAATTTCTTTCATAGCAACAAATGCACAACTTATAGAATAGTTCCCATATTATTTTCTCACAAACTTAAATTTCAATATCTTTGTATTTTAACCAAAATAATAATAAACACTATTAATAATAGTGGAGCAGTAGACACAAGACATTTATAAACTATTTCATGTCACTGCATTATGTATTTTCTACAGTCAAAATACTATTTTTAAATAAATCAATAGGCATGCTAATGTGGAGGGCAGAAATCTCATGGGGCCTCACCCATAAACAAAGAATTTCAGACAACTAAGGAATACTAAAAAAAAAAGAAATAATTTTCTCCTGAATGACACTCCTATTGGTTATCCAAGACAAAGATATCAGTCATGAAACAATATACTTACAAATAAAACTAAGGGGACTGATAAGATTGTTTATATATGTATATATACTATTTATACATATATTATTACATATGCATGAATAATAATTCAGTAATATGAATGTAACATATATATATATATATGACAAAAACACTAAAATAAAAATAAGCCAGATTTTGAGAGAAAGCAGGGGGAGCAGATACATGAGAAGGATGGGGAGAAGAAAGGGAGGGATGGAATTATATAATTGTGTTTTAATTTGCAAAAATCAATTTAGAAATATCTTTAGAACCTGAGCAGCATTAAGGTTTTAAAACTAATACACAATCACACACTTTACCAACTGTCAAAAGTAGTTCCACCAAGTTTACTTAAGTTTTGCTAGTACTTCTTTTGTGGGAAAGTCTGAATTCAACAGAAATGTTTGCTCTGTGGGCTCCATTCAAAAGGACAGGCAATTTGACACTACTTAGCAACCCAGCTTTAAATTCGTGTTTAATATTACTTACTTGAGTGTCTTATAAACAATGCTTTTAGGGATCTTTATTTTTAAATACATGATGTGTCTTCCTTGTTTAGGTTATTATACTTTAACTTTAGGAACATTGTGTTTATATATGGTCACAGAGAACGTCTTTCAGGTTTTGGTTCTGTCTGTCCACCACTATGTATGTAGGTCCCAGTGATAGAATCCAGATTGTTATGCTCATCAGCAGAAACCTGTGCTTCACTATCCAAAATGCACATGTTTCTGATATACAGACTACTGAGATGCTGTCAACACATATAATATCCTATTATCACAAATGGTTGCAATGTACAAAACTGGGATTTGTCTTACAAGTGATTAAAATCTCTTAGACATTGCCATATGATGTCTTCTAAGCCCTTAGCTCTGTGTACATCAGACACATCTCATTGACTTTTATGTACCCTGGTCAGTGGAGGTCCACCCTTTTCAACTGCATCCTATTATTTCTAACTTCTCTCTGTCATTATTTTCTGCCCCTTGACCCATGAATCTGTATGATTGTGATTGATAGGAATTCTGTTTCCAACATCAATTTATGAATTTGCATCGTCCTATGGGTCAAAAGAGAAATGATTGTTGCCTCGTTAACCTTTGGAGTTTTAAGAATCCAATTTGCCTAATGGCTCTTATTTGTGACTTGAGATCCTGAGCTGCATCATTTCTTGCTCAGAACCTGATGCTCAGATTCACAGGGTCAGACTACAGAGACGGTCATCAGCTGTGCTCTAAACACTGTTTCCAACTCCAGGCTAAATGGTAGGCTCTGCCAACCTTACAAAGATAAAATGCTGATGGCCACTGATGAAGGGTCTCACCCTTCCTTGTGTATGTGTTCATGAGTACTCATGTTTGCTGGTCCTCAAGCATGTATTTGAACTGGACAAAGAGGTTAGAGGTTGATATCTGGTGTCTTCACCTATCTCTTCCTACCTTAATTTTTGAAATAAGGATCTGTCATTGAACTTGGGACTGACCCTCTGCCCAGGGAGCCCAGGAATATGTTTATCTCTTTCCACTCAGCACTAGAATTACAAATAAAACTGAGCTTTTTTTGTTGGGCATTCTTTTAACAAAAAGGCAGGGAGACATTGATCTTTTGATAAATAAAAGCAATACAATACATACATGTCTATCTATCTATTTATATATCTATCTATTTCTATCTACCTGTCTAGATGACATCTTATCCTATCTATCTATCTATCTATCTATCTATCTATCTATCTATCTATCTATCATCTATCTATCTATCTATCTATCTATCATCTAACTCTATCTACCTATATATGATATCTTATCTATCTACCTACCTATCTGTTGTCTATCTTTCTATCTATTTAATATATGTATCTATCGATACATGCATATACTCATAAATGACAAATATATATGGGTTATAGATAGAAAGATAGATAGATAGATGTATTTCGAAGAAATCAGAAACTAGGAAGTTAATATTTGTAAAGACTTTTAAATGTTAGTTAATCCACTAAAGTCAAAAGTATGCCTTAATCCATAATTATTATCCATAATTATTTAATATGCTCAAGACCTTCAAGTAGGCATGCTTATTGGAGGTAAAATGCAATGCCATAAAGAATAGCAACCTGATTAGCCTTCCCTTTCTCATTTCTAATCACAGAATCCATTTAAGTGAGCAAAAGCAGTGGACCTTTCCATTTCAGTCAGGCTGGGTACAAACTACAACAGATTATTTGGCCTGAAGGAACAGTTGGCATTTATATTGGTTTGTAGGGAAAACTAGGGACTTTAAATGAGCAACTGCGCCTGCCTTTTGGCAGTGAGGGGCTTATGTAGTCATCATATATCTATTCAGGGTATAACGTCTGTCTGAGGCATTGTCTGCTCAGTTGTTAGTAAAAGGAGCTTCATTTCTTTATATTTTCTTCACATATTGAGATAGAATTGTATCAGATGAAAAGAGACGATTTCTGGATGATTTCATCTTGATAAACCCCAGACCATTCATACCAATGAGTCAATATGTTTCAGCCTTTAAATCTACTTTTGCTGGCAGTTTTCCACATTTAATATTGAAGGATACTTTGTCATTAGGCCAGTATTATCAGAGATAATTAGTTAATTTTTGTAAAGATCGTTAAATGTAAATAAATCCATTTAAGTGAAATGCACACCTCAGTTTCCATCAATATCTTTAATATACTTTCAGTTTGTATTCCAGAGGGGTCTATTGGAACTACAGAAATCTAAATTCTAAGTCATCTCCCATAAAGGTTGTTTTTTAATTACCTGGAAGTGATATTTTTTATACTCTTCTGTTTAATATATTTAAATCATATTTTATATCTGATTGTTTTGGGAAATTACTTGGAGAACTACTGTTTAGGCTAATTTAAGAGAAAAACTCTGGTGTACTGTCTGCTTTGTGGAAGAATTCTGAAATAAAATATTATTTCTTAATGACCTAAACTGGTTATTCTCATCTACATCCCACCTCTACACTAAATATTTGAATTAATGTGCCTGTTGATGAATATGTTGATAATACTTTCACATTTTAGAAACTTAAGATGTGATATAGCAAAGAACTCTTGATCATCTCTTGCTCTGAAAAAAAAAACACAGTACTAGTTGCTATAATTTAGATGGTAGGAAATTAAATACCTAATGGATGGGAAACAGTAGAAAAGTCTTCAGAAATCAGTAATTCAATGCAAAGGTTTTGGATTCTAGTGAAAGCAAAGCATAAACAACAGTGGCATGAAAATATGAATAAGGAAGGATCAATTATTTATCCACAGCAAGTAAAGAAATATTAGAGTCCTTTCTACAACATTGTTTCCTTGAAAAAAATAATGCTGGACATTTTATTTAGAGAGCTCATACACACTGATATAGAAAAACATTTTATTGGTGGGCACATATTTAAGCATGCTCAACTAAGGACCACATTTCTGAGTATGCTCATATATGGCCCACTGTTAAGAAAATATGATAGTCAAAATTTAGGGCAAACTGGTGTTAAGGACATGAGACACAGGTTTGAAAAATTAAAGTAGCACACTGGAACACTTTAAAGAATGCCCAATGTGTGTCAACAAGATAGAGGACAAGAATACCTGCAAGTGTGCCCATCTGGCATCATAAAGTTAATATGAAAAACAAGATACTGAAGATGCAGTAATATAGGAATTCTACCTTAAAAGTGATTGCCCTTTTAGTGGCTAATACAGGTTCTCACAAATATATTTTTATAATAATTACAGCAGGAACTCTAAACAAAGCAAACAGTATATGTCTACATACACAATAGTGATATCTATACTATATATGGATATACCAATATTCATATATGGACAAATAAATGAAGAGCTAAATAGTTTAAGTGATTGTGTACTTTCTTTATTCTTTATGCAGTTCAATAAATTCATTTGAAAAACTATCCTTACTCATTAGTATAGATTGTTGTCTTCAATATTAGCACACACTGTGCCTACCAGTCTTCCTATGCAATAGGACTAAAATCATCAGAGATCTGAGAACTCCCCAGTGTCTGACATCTTATAGTAAATCTTTCTACACACAAAACACATGCACACATCTCATATGTACATACACACATGCACAAAACACACAGATATACACATATAAGCACACATGTACATCTATACATGTGTATATATGCACACATTTGCATCATATCATCTTTTTCTGAAGAACCCTAACTTTGTCACAAGAAAACCAAAGATTGGGGTAAGAGAGAAGTTGGAAAGAGGTGGGGGGAAGACACCTTTGTAGAGGATTCTCAGAATTTAAAAAACAAGGTGATGGAAAGGAAATGAAAAATGACTCTTCCTTAGTTCAGAAACTGTTCCCCAAAACTTGAATGTGGTGTCTATAGAAAGTGGAACATTCTTGTGAAGATAGGAAGTTAATATTAAAATGCTCAAGTTAAATTTGAGAGAAAAGTCAAGTTTAAGAACTCACAAGATAGCCGGGCGGTGGTGGCACACGCCTTTAATCCCAGCACTCGGGAGGCAGAGACAGGCAGATCTTTGTAAGTTCGAGACCAGCCTGGTCTACAAGAGCTAGTTCCAGGACTGGCTCCAAAGCTACAGAGAAACCCTGTCTCGAAAAACCAAAAAAAAAAAAACAAACCTCACAAGATGACTGAATACAGGGTCAACTTGATCCTTCTAAGTGGTGGAGTTAACAACATAGGCAATACTGCAAAATTTTGGGGAATTGATAATACATATGTAAGCATGTTCAGTAAAGTTAACTTGTGGGAGTTCAGCAAAGTCAACATGTAGATGTTCAGTAAGCAAATATGTGAGATTAGCAGGCAGGCTAGTTCTTGCTAGAATGTAGTTTCCAAGACTGGAAATAAGAGGTTAAGAAAATGACATCATGTAAATATTATATTAATAATTATATTTGTTCTTTCTGCCTGACCATGATAGTGGACAGAGCATAGCTGTTTGTAAATACACTCTTTTATCTTATTTTACAAAGGGAAAAACTAAAATTGTTACATATATTAAAATATTCCTACCTCTGATCTAACATGACAGTTTTGAAAGAGTTGTCTGTGGTGAAAAAACTGGACACTCTTTTTGTCATCTCTCAGGAACAGCCTATTATCTCTTTAGAATGTGATGACACAGATGTACAGACATAAACACATTACAGTCATTGAAGAAAATAATTCACATCTTGATAATCCTAGATCTGCAGCCACACATGCTAAAACCCACTATATTTAAAGTATAAATACAAAGAGTTGGATATTGAGGAAGTATCCTCAAGAAAATGAATTATTACTGACTTCAAATAAGTGTGTATGTGTATGTTTGCAATATTTAGAAAAATAATTGATGCAGATATATTTTCTAAGTATTGCTTTTATATAAATTTTAAAATTCAATTATAAGTTCACAATATACTTCAAAGGGGTATGGACAACTTTGGAAAGCTGAAAAGGAAGTAAAATTTTTTGAGCATTCCTTAGAAATGATTTCCCTTCCAGAGAATAATGTTTGTTCTGTTCTTACAAATGAGGCTATGTGAAGCAGATATTATTCATTTATTCTGAAATACTGAGACTGGCTGCCTTTGTTATGAAATTATACCTTTGTTTCCCTTTGGATTTTTGAAAGTACTGAGTCCATTTTATGCATTCATATGGGGATCAAACATCAATTAGTTGAATAGCCTTAATCTGTGCTTGAAATGAACAAACTTATTCTTTCCTTTGATCCATTTTCTTCTATTATGTGTATTATCTTCTTGGAAAAATAATATGTTTGGGAAAACATCCACATGGTTAATACTTCTACAAAGTGGGCAATTGTTTTAGACACTGTGATAAAAGTAAACAAGTAAATAAATATTAATACTGTGAAATTCCAGGAAAGCAATAAACACATCTAATAATTCACCTACCTCAAGAGAATGGACTGTGTCTAGTACCTCATAATCAATAAATAGTTTGGACTGGTAGGGTCAATGAATGATTGCCCACATATTAATGTTATATTTTGATTAACTGTGATCTTTTGTTTGAATATATGCATATATTCAACATAAACTATAATAGTCAAAGCTTTGTATTGATTCTTTCATAATTTGCCTAGGCTGCAGACAAGGGTAGATAGTATTGCTAATAATATTAAATAAGCCAAACTGGAGCCGATACAAAGACTGAATTTTTACATGCCCTCTCTGAGTTCCACTTTCTGACTAGATTTTAGGAAATGGGGTCATTAGTTAAAAAATTATTTTGAAGATTGGCCATACACACAACTCAGAGTTCAGACAGGATACTGGGCATATATAGGAGAAGTATCAGAGTTTTAGACAACCAGGATTTATTTTTACCTCTAAACAGTTAATGTTAATAGTACAATTGCAAAGAAAATACTACTTGAAAGTATATAATAAAGAAAGAAAGCTTTCTTGGTTGAATCAATACTGGCTAAAACTATTCAACTTTTCCACATTCCTCTTTTTTAAAGAAAATATATGTATCCATAATAAAAAACCTGCTTAGTTAATGAACACCTTATCTCTATAGGTATAATTGCAAAGGCCAAACACAAAAATATGTAAGCTTCAGCCTAAGTACTTAACGAGTACTTAAACTTTCACATCTTCTTGGAATCAGTTCACTCATACTCAAATCTCTGATCTACGTACTCCATTTCTAGTCATCTTTACAGTTACTTTTAGGATGAAAATCATATAAATATTATTTTCTCAGATGAAGATGTTTTTATAACAAATAATGAACTAAAGAAATGGCTGGGTTATTTTTGTGCACATTTATGCTCTGATTGCATTCTTTATAGAATAAGGGGAATTTTTCTAGAAAATAGATTCTTCTCTCATACAGTATCTCAACCACAGTTTCCCCTCCCTCTACTCCTCCAAGTTCCCCAATGTACTTTCTCCCTTGAGCCATTTCCTCTTAGTTTCCTCTTCAGAGATGATCAGACCTCCAAGAACTACCTATAGGCAGGACAAAACAAGATAGAATAAGACAAGGCAAAAGGTCTCCTATCAGTGTAGGACAAAGCAACCCAATAGGAGGAAAAGAGTCTCAAGACCAGGCAAAAGACTCAGAGAAACACCTGCTCCCACTCTTAGGAGTCCCACAAAACCAAAAAGCTTACAGCCATAACATACACACATAGGAACTAATATAGATCCACTCAGGCCCAGAGATAGCCACTTCTATTTCTGTGAGCTCATATGAACCTTGCATAGGTGGTTAGGCAGACCATGGTCTTCTAGTGTCCTCCATCCGCTCTCACTCCTACCACTTTTTTCATACTTGTAATTGTATATAAATGGATAAGCCTGCTTATTTCAGCCTCTAAGTATATCGATTGCTTTAAAGAGAATCATGCCACAATTATAGTTCCAGTCTTTAAATGTATAAACATCTGCCACATTTTGCACTTAGCTTTGACCAACACTTAAGCCTCAAGTCACCATTATGCCATATCAGAAGATAAATCAGAACAAATAAAAATTGATTATGCTTCCCAGTCACAGCTGAAAATTCCAGTATTCACAGATCTATGTAAACAAGCACTAAATTATGGTGTCAGTAAATTTCCCATTTTGAGAAAAAGAAAAATCTATAATCATTTTACATATTGGTATGAATTATTAATAGGTATACCATGAATAGTTTACAAATTGCACATAAATAGTATATCAATTCCATACCCCTATATATTACATATTAACTTTAATGAAAGGTCTTAGATATGAAAGGTATTGTCAAAGAAACTACATGTAAAATACTGTCATGCGAACTATGCTCTATCAAAGACATAGAGACAAAGTAACAACAAATTAGACATCAATTAGAACCACAGTTTAGAAACTATAGATCACATTACCAATATTTTCTACACATACTTTTATATATAAAACACAATTGGTATGCAGTCTCTTCTTTATTTAGCTTTGTGTATGCTTGTTTCAAATTACAATGGCTACAGTACTTTTAAACAGGAACAATGTAGACTACGAAGGCTAATGAAACTTACTATTTTGTCTTTATAGAAAATGTTTTTCTTCTTTGAGACACAGTTCAGAGACTCAAGGAGACAAAAATAAAATCAAAAGACAGAAAGAAACGATTCAGTGGATAGAATTGTGGCAGGTTGTGAACGATTATTAAAAGAAAAATAGAATTAATAAAAATGCTAATAATTCAAAGGAATGCTAAATTGTATAAAGAGATCTAGTCTAGGCAGGCAAACAATGTTATTTATGAGGAAGTGAAAAGATGCATAGTCATTAAAACTTTTGGCATCAACAGCAAAGTAAAAGGTATTGTAATAAAATACAGCAAGGAAAATATTATACAAACTAAAGAAAGAGATGAGGTAAGTAATGAAATTGGAACAATGTAAAGGAATTTGAATAACTAAAAAGCATAAATGAAGAGAGAGAAATCCCAATGGTAATCATTAAATGATTAACATAAATTATTAATATATAGATCATGAATATGTTTCTAACCAAATCTAAGAATGCTTTAACACACTCTTAAAATCTACAACTTTATATATTGATTAAAAAAAAAACCTGAAATGTTCAATGTTTTGAAACACTTTGATTCAAGCAGAGCACCCAGAAAAAAGGTCAAACATTAATGTGGGTACTTTTCTTGAATGTACTTTTGATTGGTGTAATGCATATTTCCAATATCAACTTACAAATAAGGAACTACTTAGAAGAGTAGAGAAATGTACATTTTATTGTGGCAGTGTGATGGTTTGAAATAAAATGGCCCCCAATAGGAGTGGTCCTATAGGAGGTAAGTTCTTATTAATGTAGTTGTGGACTTATTAAAGGAATTTTGTCACTGTGGCAGCAATCTTTCAGGTCTCATATACGTTCAAGATACCTCCCAGTGTTCCAGACTACTTCCTATTGCCTAAAAGTCAAGATGTAGTAACTTCAGCTTTGTCTTCAGCATTATGTTGACCTGCACGTAACCATGTCCTACTATGATGATAAGAGATTAGACATTTGAAAATGTAAACACTCCAATTAAATGTTTTTCCTTTGTAAGAGTTGCTATGGTGATGTGGGATTTCCCTCTGTATGCTGTAAATACCACTGGTGAATAAAGAAACTTCTTTGAGCCTATAGAACAGTAGGGCAGAATAGAGGTAGGCAAGGGAAACTAAACTAAATGCTGGAAGAAGGAAGGCAGAGTTGAGAGAAGCCATGTAGCCCTGCAAGAGAAAGATATGTGAACTTTACCTGGTAAACCACTGCTACATGGTATACACAAACTACTAGAAATGGGTTAAATCTAGATGTAAGTACTACTAGCAATCTGCTTAAGTAATTGGTCAAGCAGCAATTTAATTAATAGAGTTTTTGTGTGGTTAATTCAGGAGTCTGGGCAGCCAGGAAATGAACAAGCAACCTCCTATTACAAATTGGAGCTAACATGGCCAACTAAAATCCACTTAAATCCTGAAAGAGTTTGAGAAAGAAATTCTAGGAGAAAAAAAAGAGTTAAGCATTGCTTTAATGTTGTGGCTCCTTTAAGAGAGGTTTTCTTGATTTAGTGGTAGCAGAAAAAAAAAAAGAAAAAAAAAACCACTTGATTTTGAAACAGCTTCCTAAGCCATGCTGGCAGTACAAATCCTGAGGAGGTTTGGTGATGGAGTATTTAAGTGGGGTTTGTAAGTAGAGTGCTACAACTTGCTTAATGACAACATAAATCTTTTGTGTGCCTGAAAATGGGGCAATGTGCATGGCTCTTAGAGTCAGTGAACATATCTCTGCCATGTTGGACTAGGTAGAACAAGTAGGCAGAACTGCAGTGTTGGTCTTACTCATCCCCACTTATCATTAAAAACAAGTGCTCCTGGTCAAAAGATAATTATAGATATGCAGTTTAGATGGAAAGGATCTCTGAATGGGTCACGTGTTGGATAAATGTATGTAGGTTTGGAAGAGAGAAGAAAAAGAGTATAAAGAGTTATAAAAGGAAATAAATAGTTTATAAAGACAAAGTCTTTAAAGAGAAAGAGTACAGACAGTCATAGATAAAAAGGAGTAAAGAAAAATAAGCCACATAAAGATGGAAAATTCTCAGAGAGTTTGGATTATGTATTTTATTGTGTTTTCTTTAATTTTTTGGCTGTTAAATAGCTACATAATGAGAGACATTTCATTGTATGGCCTGCTAAGTTAAACCAACATAAATGTATCTTGACTTCAGTTTTTTAGTCTAAAGATATGTTTCTTTGGATAACAGGTTCTTTTGTTTCCATAGAGGATGAGAACCTGTGGAATCCTTCCAGACTAATGTGGTTTGATAGACCAAAAGCCCCCTGAAAGGTCACTGTGTACATCCCCAAAAATTACTTTTCCCAATAAACAGGAGGACATAGTTTGGAAAGAACTATGCCCAAATTCCCAAATATTGTTTATAAATGCTTGTTTAAAGGGGCATATGCTATAGAGATTTGCACTGGTATGAATCTTGGTCTATTGATACAAATTTAAGTTTGATTTTGTTATATTGTGTATATGTATTTCTGCTCTTGATTAAGGAATTGTGTTTGGGCAGCCCCTCTAACTGTAATGTATAATTAAGATATATAGGTTAATAGATAATCATCTATAATAGTCAAACTTGTAATCATGTCAGTTAGATTTTCTAGATGTACAGAGATGTATTTCAGATGCAAAGGCATTCTTAAAACCTTTCAAAGGCTACATAATATGGCATTTAAAATGTTTAAAAACTTAGGACTTTTCATGATATTGAGATACATCTATTCCTGGCAACACCAAGCTACTTCAAGAGGAAGATGGGCACCAAAGAGGCTCTTTATGGCATAGGCTAGCCATTTGGCAAGAAACTGCTCTTGTCTGGACTGCTTGATGGTATGTTGGGTGAACTGGATGTGCAGGACCCACAGAGAAATGACTGTTAAACTTGCCTAAAAGTACACTGTCTTTCTGGGTTCCTGTTTCATAAAAGAGTCTGCAGACATTCTGCAGGACACAGAAAAAGTGACTGACAAACTGACAATATAGGCAGAACTGTCTTTGAAATTTCCTGCTTCGTGAAAAAGTCTGCTGGATACTATGGGCCTGTAGACTGAAGATGGAGTCTCTAAAGATACAGAAAAACTTTGGGTTATTGTCCAGGCATTGAGACGTCATTGTCAATTCTAGAGTTTGGGTGGTTGTTTACAATGTACTTTTTGTTTACTTAGATAATATTATATCCTTCTGGAGTCTTTGATGGAGATGAAGAATAGATAGAAAGTAGATATAGCTTTTGTTAATTATAATTAAAGACAAAGTAGATATAACTGTAAATATTATTCTTGCTTGATACCTGTCTTGTTACATGTAATTTTACTATATTAAAGTTAAAACCTTCCATTTTATTTAAACAGAAAAGGGGAGGTGATGTGGGATTTCCCTATGTATGTTGTGAATACCATTGATGAATAAAGAAACTGCTTTGAGCCTATAGCTTTGCAGGGCTGAACAGAAGTAGGCAGGGGAAACTAAACTGAATGCTGGGAAAAGGAAGGTGGCAATACACAGATTACTAGAAATGGGTTAAATTAAAATGTAAGAGTTAGCCAATAAGAAGCTAGAGCTAATGGGCCAAGCACTGATTTAATCAATACAGTTTTAGTGTGGTTATCTTGGTTTGAGTGATCAGGTGGCAGGGAAACAAACAAGTGGCCTCATACAACATTATTTCTTCACAATAATGGAAACCCTAATATAGAAGTTAGTACCATGAATGGGGTATTGTTAAGGTAGGCCTGATAGTACTTTTGTTTGAAGGAATATGGACCTTGAGATTGTGAATTAGTAAATCAGTTGAAAGCTTTAAGTGTTGCTTAATGGGCCATAATAGTAGGAATATGGAAGATGATGGTGCTGAGTGTGATTTGAACTGTGGGTCCTTGAATCAATAGGTTTTGGAGAAGACATTTAGTATGCTGCCTAGAGACCTTTCTTGGTAAATATAGTAATTGCTTTTTGTCCTTGTCTGCTTGAGGCTAAATTGAAGAGATTTGCATTAACTCTTTTGGCAAAGGAAATCTCAAAACAGCCTAGTATAGACTCTGTCATGTGTTCATGCCTAAAATAATTTATAATGAAAAGGAGCAAGCTGAGCACGGAGTAACAGGAAGGGGAATGGAGCTAAGTCTTCTGTTCAGGGCGATGAACAGATTAATAAATGGACTAAAGGAGGTAGTGACTTCATGGCAAGATTCCACACAGCTAAATTTTCTACTTAACGATATATATATATATATAAACAGAACTGGAGAAGAGATTGGAGCATGGTGTGGTGGGCATGCCTTTAATCCCTGGACTTGGAAAGCAAAGACCAGCAGACTTTTTTAGCTTGAGGCCAGCCTGGTCTATAGAGCAAGTTCCAGGACAGCCAAATGTAGGCAGTGAAAGAAAACACGGGAAACAGAAAACTTGTTAATATTTAATTAAACAAGGGACCATGTTCCATGCCATGATGATAATGGATTAAACCTCTGAAAATGTAAGCCATAAAAATTAAATGTTTTGTCTTTATAAAGAAAATGTGGTCATGCTATGGTCATGGTATCTCTTCCACATCTATAGAAACACTAACTAAGACAGTTGGTAAAGGTGTTTATAGGTAGGTTTACATGAAAAATAAAGGCACACTATAAATGTATGTGTCACCATCCTATGGACTGAGGCCCAGAACGAATAAAAATGAAAAAAGGACAAAGACATTGACCATAATTATCTCCTTTTCTCAATCCTCTCTGTCCAATCCATCATGAAGTCTACATGCAACCCTTTCAAACAATAAGCCAAAGCAAATCCTTCCTCTAATAAAGTTGCTTTTTTTAGGCATTTTGTTTCAATCATGAGAAAATAAATTAATATAGATAGGAATATTATTTTTAATCTATTTAATAAAGCAGATTTTTCTTTATGTGTGGTCCTCAAAAAGACAATTGAATGTATGATTGGGGTCAAAGAATGAACTTCCTTAGATAGAAGAGAATTATTTAGAATGTAGTCATTACCCTGAAATATTATCACATCATAGTCTCCAGTCTTTTCTGACTTCTTGAAGATTGAGATTGCTGCCAACTCTGTTTGATTTTTGTTATTATCCAAATTTTATAATCTCCCCATTCTGAGAAAGACAGGAAGACAGACTGAATCAAATATATATGCATTGGATGGCATACATACATACATATAATATATAATTTTACTAAAAACACATATTTCTTATCTACATAAAAGGCTTGAAGCTAGTACCACATACCAGGTAAATATTAAAAAATGAAGAAATTCTTAAATTAATGGAATCTATGAATGTTATGAGAAAAGAGCATTTGGTTTGTAAAAATAAGCTTTTATTCACAAAAGATAAAATTTGCCAGGTACATATTAAATTTATGTTTATGCATATAATTATTTATTAAGAAAGCATTGAAGAAATAAAGAGAAAAACCTAGAAATTTGTTGTAACTAATTTCAACTTCGTTTCTGAGAAAAATCACAGATAAAAAGATGTGAGCTCACTTTGAACATCATGCCTTGTTTTCTTATCCAGTTGCTCCTTCTTGATTTTATTCCTCAGCATGAACTAGTTTATTCTAGATGAATAAAGCATCACAATTCCATACATCTTCCATTACAAGCCAAATGCAGGCATGAATTGCTTTGTAGAACCTCTGGTCATAGTTATTTTCAGAGTCCAGTTGTCCAGTGGCATCTCAGAGAAGCATATGTAATTGTGTTACAAATTTGAGGCAAGCACTAACTTGATTAGACAGTGATTTTGAAGTCAGTATTACCAAGAGTTCTACTAAATTAGGCTGGATTCCAGGAAGATGTTTAGAAAGTAAGCATAGAGGCATCGAGAGGACAGCTTTGGGAACATTATGACAGATTACAGTCTCAAAAATAATTTTAAATCACCCAAAGAGATAATGACAATTCCACTGAACAACAGTTCCAAATTCTACCAGTGGTGTTATACAGGTTGTGATTTCTATTTATCATATCCAACATAGACATAGAGGCATAAGAAATTGCTTAGTAGTTGCTTGAATGTAAGCCTGATGACCCGAGTTTTATACTTGGCTCCTAGTAGCTAGAAGAGAGAACTGATACATGTGACCTCCATAACTATTCCTATACATGTGAGTGCTAGCACATGTATATACATATATGCACATTATACTCACATATAAATATAAAATGTATTGAAATTAGCTTCTCTAAAAACTAAGATCATTTGTGAATTACTATAAAAAAGTATCATTCTTCTCCATTTAAACAGAGTCCATGCTCAAGAGACAATGTCTTTAAATATTACCACCATATGAGGACTGTTCAAACAGTTGAGTCTATGGGAGATGTTTTATATTAAAACCCAAAAACTCCTTATAAATCCTTTGGAAAGATAGTGAGTTTTAATAATGGAAATTTAATAACTTCAAATGATTTTAGTTGTTTCAATTTTTGACAGTTGCATCCTAATCTAAGAACATCAGTAGAAGCACTTGCCTGTAGCTGTGAAGATCTACCTTTACCTACTACAGTTATGACTCCAAGTCATAACTATAAAAATGAAAGCAAAATCTGAAAGACTGTCCTGTTATCACAAAGAAATCTACAATGGGATTCCAAAGACAATAGAACAAAAGCAAATAATTCTAAGCAACATTATAAATAATATACTATAAAGTATCTCTAATAAACTTTTAAAAATATGGGTCAGTATAAACTTGAACCTGATAATTTATTAAATTTAGTCCCCTGTAGATTGAAATCGGAAGACTTTCAAATGATTTATTTTTAAAAGTTATTTTAAATGCCTTATCAAATTCTTTTTCTTAGAATATATTAATTATGTATTTGTGTGAGTGTGTGTGTGTGTGTGTGTGTGTGTGTGTGTGTGTGTGTGTGTTGACACTCTGTCCCATGTAGCCCAGGCTGTCCTGGAACTCACCTTGTAGACCAGGCTGGCCTCAAACTCAGAGAGATCTTCCTGTCTCTGCCTCTCTAGTATTGGGATTAAAGATGTGTATC
>JAQHUG010000030.1:11096303-11128191 GCA_028555095.1 Dicrostonyx torquatus
AATCAGCATTTTAATAAAATACAATTGACAGGGTAAAAACCATTGTCCCACAGTACTGAGTAGCTAGACTCCTTCTATCAGACAAATCAGAGTTCAACTGAGAGGCACAGGATATAAATTCAGACCCCTACATGTATGCAAATACACAGTCTTGAGTATCTACAGAAACACATAACCCATACACATACAAATACATGTGTACATTCATGTACTACACACACACACACACACACATACACACACACACACAGTCACCAATAGGCAATAGGGTGGTTGTTAGCCATCCTTCATGTTGCTGAGCACTGAAGTGGGGTCCTTTGTAAGAGCAGTATGAATCTTAACTGGGCAGTCTTTCTGTTCCCTCATTGTGATTGTATGAAACAAGTCTAAGTTAGGTGTTCAGTAAAATTTTTTTTTTTGCCTCATGAGTTTATGAAATGGTTTTCTTTCAGTGCCATGCCATGGTAGTGGCTTCATAACTTTCTCCTGTGGTGTTGCACCAGGCAGAACGGAAGTTGAAGCGGACACATGAAATGCTTACGTTCAAAGTAAGCCCAAAGAAAAACTGTGTCCTTAAAGCATGCCTAAGTTTTCTTTAAATACTTTACTCTTATATAATGAAAATAATATTCTTTTCATTATAGTGGGGATGTTTGGATTATGTGTACATGAGTGTGGAAGCGTGCATATCACAGCATTGATGTGGAGTTTGTGAAAAAGCTTTAATAAGTAGAATCTCTCTTTTCGACATCGATTCCACAGATTGAACTCAAGTCGTCAGGCTTGGTGTCAAGTGCTTTTACCCAATAAGCCATCGTGTTGGTTATAAGCTGTAATAGGAGAGAGGCGCTTGTTGGTCCCCTGCTGCTCAGCTCTGAACTAATCACACAGAAACTGTATTAATTAAATCACTCTTTGGCCCATTAGCTCTATCTTCTTATTAATTAATTTAGATATTAATTTAACCCATTTCTATCAATCTGTGTATTGCTACGTGGCTGTGGCTTACTGGCTAAAGTTCTGGCTCTGTCTCCTAACAGGGATACATGGCTTCTCCCTGACTCTGTCTACTTTCTCCCAGCATTCAGTTTAGTTTTCCCTGCCAAGTTTTGTTCCTCTATAGCTCTGCTATAGGCCCAAAGCAGATTCTTTATTAACCAATGCTATTCACAGCAACAGATGGGAATCCCACATCATAAGTTCCTATCATAACACAATTCATGCCTAGTAAATTTAGTAAGTTGAAGACCTTAATGTTGGGTATCCTGGAATCCTTATTGGTACACATCTTCAAAGACTCACAAACTCTTTAATCCAAAGCAGTAGTGTGCTATTTTTCCATTTTTCAGATTTTCAGATTTTACCATAGTCTTCCATGGGTCTTAATCAAGAGTAGCTTGAGAGCTATTGCCCTAAGATTTAGAGAAATTAAAGTGACACTATTTAGAAGTGTGGGAAAGGATTTTACTTTTAACCAATAAGAAATTCTCCGATATTGGACTACATGGTTCACTCTTCCCTGAAAATAGGCACAAATGTTTTACAAGTTATTAGGAAAAAAAACTCTCAGGTAATATAATAAGTATCTTACTTTTGTCACTCTGTATATAGAAATATTCCAGCCCTCTGCAAGTTGGGGAAAATGACTCCTTAGTCTGCTTGGTATGAACTATGAATGAGGGTCAAGAGAGGAAGTGTACGGATACTATTTGGACCTGGTATGCAGTTTGATAAATAGTACATTTCATTTGAGTGTCTCTCAGCCCCCTTTGGAATCAACTTGAGTAATTCTGCTCATGTAGAAAAGAAAACTCAGGCAACAAGATGAAATAGTTCAACATTGAGTGAGATGGGATACTCTGCCCAATAATTGTGTCTAAAGCAATTAAAACAAAGAAACAAGTTAAAGATAAGGGAAATTAGTAATATTTATTACTTCCTAGAGTAATTGCAATCTTTATTTTTTAGGCTAGTTTGGTTGATTATATATGCAGAAATACATAAGAATATATGTATATGTATGTAACAAAAGTTAATGAAAAACAAACCATAAATTTGAAAGAAAGCAAGGATGGATATATGATGGGGGTTGGAGAGAAAAAATAATACAATTATATTTACTCTCAAAAAGTAAAAAAAAATATTGTTTATTCCAAAACACAATGTTATTATTACAGAAAATCTACATTCTTTCTCTTTGGCTGTGATGCAAATATATTTCCTTATTCCAAACTCCTGTAACCAAACCATGGACAAATCTGCATTATGATTTGTTTGTTTCTTTTTTTTTTCTAGAGACAGGGTTTCTCTGTAGCTTTGGAGTCTCTCCTGGAATTAGCTCTTGTAGAACAAGCTGACCTCGAACTCACAGAGATCCCCCTGCCTCTGCCTCCCAAGTGCTGGAATTAAAGGCATGAGCCACCACTACCCAGTTACATCTGTCCTATACTATAAACTAACAGTAATATACTTAAGATATAACATATAAGGTTAAAATATAAAAAAAGGTTCCACAAGTTAAAAACAGGAGGCTGCAAAGATTTATCTATTCATTATCAAAATAAAAATGTCAAAAGTGACTAAATTATCAGTATGCGACCATGGCTATCTAAAGTGCCCTTTGCCTGCATGTATCTGCTTGTAAGTGGTTATGTATATGTCTTCTAATTTTTATTCTCCACTCTATTTCCTTAATCTACATATTTGGAACTGAACTTTGGTATATTACATAACACCCAATTTGCTGTTTCACCCATCATACAATTCCACTTTTGAGCTATCCATTCACACAGTCATGGAATCAAATATCATATAGCTGCTGATTAATTTTTAATTTGCCTAGTATTTTTCTGGAATTATCATAATCTGAATAATTTACATAAAGTTTGAAGGTCTAGTTGGTTGCCCTGTTTTTTGTCTGCTGTCACTGACAATGCAATTCTTCTATTTTCCCCTTTTATTGAAATGAATTCTTTTCTCATACAATATATCCTGATTATACTTCCCCTCCCTCCACTTTTCCTAATTCCTCTCCACCTTTTCCTACCTCCAGATCCATTCCCCTTCTATCTTCAAGTAGAGGAGAATAGGCTTCCAAGAGACAGCAATAAACGTTACAAAATAAAATATCGTAAGATGAAGAGAAATCTATCATATCAATGTTGGATACAATAAACCAACAGGAAGAAAAGAGTCTGAAAAGCAGACACAAGAGACAGAGCCCCACTTGTTCTCAATGTCAGGAGGCTCGTAAAAATACTAAACTAATTATTATAATATATGCACAGCAGACCTGGTATAGACCCATGTAGGAGTTTTGCTTGCTGCTCAATCTCTCTTGTTCAATCTCTGTGAACTCAAATGTGTCTTTCTTAGGTGCTTCAGAGGGCCTTGTTCTCCTGGTGTCCTCCATCTCCTCTGACTTTTACAATCTTTGTGCTTCTTCTTTCTCAGGATTCCTTCAGCTCTAAGGAAAAGGATTTAACGGAGGTCTTCCAGTTAGACTCCCTCTCCACATAAAATCTGGCAGCGAGTCTCTGTATCTATTCCCATCTAATGCTGGAGGACGCCTCTCTGGTGATGACTGGATTAGCTACTGATCTATAAGAATAGCAGCTATCAGTAGCCAACCAATGTCTGATTTGACTTCAGTCCTACTCCATGAGTAGGAACCCATACCCAATACTGTTTGGGTAACAAAGAACCAGATTAGGATATCTAGATACCTAGATAAAATTAAACAGCATTGTTCTAAAAATAAATAAATAAAATTACTCCTAATGATTTTCTGCTATACTCATATATCAGTGCCTTATCCAGTCATAATCAGAAAATGCAATTTTTAATATCTCTTAAATCTTCTTAATGTCTTACGTTGTGGAACTTTCTTTCACTTGTACAGCATCTAACCACCAAAGTAAATGGTATGTTTTGTTGCACAGTAGGCATAGATGTATTTAGACTCCTGGGAAGGTGACAGAATGCTAAAATTCAACAAAGCAAGGTATATTCAGGACTTTTCATCATTGAAGACGTGTATATTTATGTCTCTCTAGAAAGCGTTATTGATAAATTATTGAGCTCTATTAATGCTTGAAGGAGAAAGTATCACATTGCATTGTTGATACACTGTTGTTACAAGGCATACATCTATATTCAGCATGTTGCGATATAAAAGTATGTGAGATTTTACTTAATTAATGGAGAAATATAAATATGATAAAACTTTAATTGACCAAGACATACTAGTTTGGTGATCTCAGAAAACCTACCCCCAAAAAGTCACAGAACTTTGTTTCTGAGTATTTAATGTTTATACTACAACATCTATAAACTAAACAGACAGTTGCTAGAATGAACAGCACTGCATCTGGGTACTGAAATAGTATGCAGTCTCTACAATTTGAGTCATAACTCTGAGCCCTAGCATTGGTACTGTCAATTATTTGGTCAAAAAAGGAAAGAATGTAATGTATAGCAATGTGTTTTCTATGGTCACATTTGTACAATGCATATTAGCATAAATATATTTCACTGATTTTCATATATATATGATTATATATATAATCATATATATATGAAAATCAGTGAAATATATTTATATATATATATATATAATATATGCACTAATTTATATATATATATATATATGCACTAATAGTAAGGACTTCAGTACTAAACTTTGGCCAAAAAACAGCTCATCCAAACAAAAGCCAACTGGAGAAATGTAAAACTATAACTGATATCATAAACCAATGGTCCTAAAATTACAGAATGTTTCATCCAAACATAAAGAATATACCTTCTCAGCAGCTCATGGAATGTTCTCCAAAATTGATCATATACTCAGACACAAAGCAAGTCTTAACAGATACAAGACAATTACAATTACAATTTCCCTGTGTCCTATCAGACCACCACAGATTAAAACTGGATATCAACAACAATAGGAACATGAGATTACATACCTTCTTTAATATAGTTATTATAATTGGGGAAAATAGTAGTTATTTTTCATTATAATTGCTTTATACTTAAAAGAGTATCATAGAGTTTGCCGTGGAAATTGTTTGCCATGCCTGTATTTGAAACAATTCTGTTAAAATTAGTTTTATATCCCTAAAATACATAAAGATACTTCAATTATTTTAAAATCAGTTTGAAGATTAAAACTCCATTGACATTCTTTTCGTGTTCCATTACTAAATATTAGATATGTGTTTTCCTTTCAGCCTTATGCAAATGGGCCAGAAAATGAATCCCAAGAGTAAGGACTCATTGCTCTGCAAATTGACAGAAAACTGCCATTATTTCCAATGTAAGTTAAGTGGCATACTTTCATATTGTTCAGAGTTGTTCTCCCAGGCAGTTTTACATCATGAGTGCCAAATTAATTCTTGTAAATTATGGTACTGATAATAAAGTTATTCATGAAAATATCACTTTATACCAAATATAAAAATACACCTACGGATTCAAAAATTAGGTTAATTCTCATAGATGAATTGAATAATTATAGCCTATTTGATTCTCATAATTATCTAAAACTAATTGAAAGATGGCTTTTCAGTTAATAGACTAATAGAGTAATTAATTTATGATTTAAACATGTTGTTGATTATCATGTGCCTACAATCTTATGTCTTAGTTGAGAAAATGATTCTATCAGAGTCCTTAAGAGATATGTATTTTCATAAAAAAATTGCCTTTAATTCATAGCTTTTTATACTATATTATGCTATGACATAAACATTTCAATAATATAAAATTAATTTTTATAGAAGAGCTAAAATTATTAATAGCTTATAATTTTCTTTGGAAATGATTTCAGACACAATTTGTTTGGAAAAATTCACCTCATTGTGGAATCACATGGTGTATATAGATATGTGCACAGACAATAAGATGTTTCAATCTACATGATCACTAATTTAATCTTGTTATTTGAAATTCCTTTCAAATATATTTAGATAATTATTATTGAGTACCATGAAAACCTATTAAAAATGATGGATTATGTGATCAGATTTTATCCACGTTAGAACAGCTTTATTACTTGGCTAGGAATATTTTATCCACACCATTCTTCAGATCTTGTAACTACCATCTTTTATATTCCAACATAAACTATCACTAAAAACAAAATGGATCATGTTTTTTGAGAATATATCTCTTCTATTTGGTATGATTGAGACTTCAGTTAATGTTTCATTATTTTCAGTAGACCTTACCATGAAATAATGTGTTTTCTTTTTCAATTAGCATTGTGGATATTACATTGAAAGTATTTAATAAATGACTAAATAATAGATAAGCTAATGATCATACATCTTTTGCTGAAGAATTTAGAGATTTTTTTTCTTAAAAAAGTGTGTGCACTTATTTTTGAACTAGTAACTTGGAATCCATACTTTGCGATTGCTATGATACATGAAGTCCAACAATTCAATGAATGATTTAATCTCATCCTGCATATTAAGTTCCATATGTCTCACCAGCATCAACAAAATAATTCCACTAATATGGCTTAAAGTCTTGTATTTTGTAATTGATTTTGAATTTTAGGGCTACAGACAGATTTTTTTTAGCATGAATCTATTTCAAGCAGTTAGATGAAAATAATAAATCAGTAGTAAAACAGAGGTGTGATATTTAAAGACATATACACATGTATGTAAAAAGAAGCACAATACTTTTCAAAATTTTTGTTTATCTTATGGCATATGTTTGTTTTCTTGTATGTATGTATGTGTACTATGTGCATATATAAACTCAAAGATGTCAGAAGAGAGCATAGAATCCACTGGATCTTGGTTACTGATATTTTTAAGCTACCATATGGGTTCTGGGAACCAAACCTGTGTCCTCTGCAAGAACAGTCAATGCTTTTAAATACTGAGCCATTTCTTTGTCCCCCAAGAGTCATACATTGTACCACAAGCTTCAAAAAACAACAACACCACACACACACACACACACACACACAAACACTCTCACCATGCCTGGATCATAGACGTCCTTGTTCAAATCATGTAAGTTTTATTATTTTAATAATAATAAACATTTATTTACATAATAAATAAGTAATAGTTTATAATATTTATAGAATTTATTACATATTTGTTTTTACAGAAGTTGTGGTATTTTCCTGCTAGGTTGATAAATACACAATTGACTCTTTCATATGGACAATTTAAAATATTACTGTTGCTATTACCTTCTCATAAGTTGAATTTGTAACGTTGTATCTAAAACAGTGCAGCTGAAGGATCCCTGTGTGATAACGAGGGCAAGACTGTGGTATATGCATGGAAGGACATGTATCAGGCTGATCTAAACAGAAAAAGTGCTAACCCCACACACCTTGAGAGTAATGGAAAATTCTTACTGCACATTGTCACCTCTTCTGTTAAGATATTACTGATAGGGGACTGGAGAGACGGCTCAGAGGTTAAGAGCACTGATTGTTCTTCCTGAGGTCCTGAGTTCAATTCCCAGCAACCACATGGTGGCTCACAACCATCTGTAATGAGATCTGGTGCCCTCTTCTGGTGAGTAGGCATACATGCAGACAGCACTGTATACATAATAAATAAAAATCTTTAAAAAAACAGAAAACATTATTAAAAAAAGATATTACTGATAGCATCATAATGACCAAACTCAAATATAAATGCATGCAAAGTTATTTTATTTAAAAGCATTTAAGCAGAAATAAGCTACTGAATCACATTTTGGAAGAGCAAAGCTCTTTGAACACACAAATGCAATAACACACGTGTGTCTTCTTACAGGATGAGTTTGGAGGCCAAAACACGTTTTCATCATTGTAAGATCAAATGTATTTCTTGGACCAAAATGTATTCTGAAAACTGTATGCTGGTTATCAAAACAAGCTGTAATACAGAAGTAAAAACAGGAACAACTGCCTTGATATTTTAAAGGTGAGCTTATGACAGCAGAAACCCGGACGAGGGAGACAAAAATGCCTTTAATTTGATCATTCTTTGCTTGCAAAATGCCACAGACATTATTTTTTTGAAAGCTATGTAGCTATGTCCTGATGCTTTGGAAATATCTCATTCTTCTTAGTCTACTGAAGTATTTCTGGCCCTTTCTTTCCTATCACCAGATTCATCCATGCCATTAAAGCATGCTGTCTGCTTTCGTCACTGGAGGCACGCACTGGCTGTGCTCTCCTCTGAACTCTAGCAGAGATAATGTATCTGGGTTTCCTTAGTGATATTTTGAACACATTTTTTGCAGTCTTCCCATCCAGAGCACATACTTCTGGTGGAATTCCTGTTGTGTGGGAGATCAGCTAAGCTGCATTCACACACTGGCACTTCCAGATGTGCCTCCCCACCCCGGATTTATTTCAGTCCCTCTGTCTCAGCAGCCAGACATGTGCTGCTGAAGTCTGTCTTCAGCATCTGAGCCTGATAACTGCTAGGAGCCTCTGAGCTGTTTATCTGATTGGTGTTGCTTCTGTGTGTATGTGTACATTAACATGTTCATGTTTCCTTCTTTCCTATTAAAATTGTGAAAATGTTCGCTTCCCAGCAGTACTGCCAACTGAGTGATTACATTAAGTGTGGAGAGCAAGGGCTGGGTGAGGGCAGGTGACAAAGAAAAAGGCATCCAGGATGATCAGATATTGTGTCCTGTTATGTAAAGTATTATTCATAAGGCTAGTAAGTTGGGGAAGAGGAGGAGAACTGTTATCATTAAGCGTTGTCAACACAGATTAATTTAAAAAAATCATCAGTGACACACTCACAAATACTCTGTTTTCTATTTAGATCAGACAGACCTTTAACACTCTAAAGCACACCTACAAAAGTAAGACATTTAATGCGGCTAGGAGATAAGACACACAACAACATGGGTATTTGTTTCAGTCACAGGAAGGTCACTGCGGGAATGACCGCAGGAGACACCTGCAGTTTTGTGAACAAGCCTTTGATAGGAACACAACACACAGTCATTCTACACAGGATGTGTTCTTCTAGACCGGTGTAGAACTTTGGCTTACTGGTGATGATGGGGGATATGAGAGGGGAGATTTGGAATGCACCATCACAGCCACACAGCCGTCACTGTTCTGAGGCTGATGGTTAGTACCTGGCATAGATAAAGAGTCTAGTGAGATGATTGACACATAATACTACAATAAATGGTACTGTGCATACAACTGAGGGAAAGATATCATTCACAGGAAGTGATCACATCTTAGGCAGCTGATCCCCTGCGCCAAGGAAACATCCAGTGAGTAAAGCTCCAATGCCTTCCGAGTTCCGTCAGGCACAACTCCCTGTGTGTCTGAGTACACACAGTCTGAACAATACCTGTCTGTCTGCATGAAATACTTTCAAATCAAAGAGATTAAGAGTACAGCTTAGCAAGAAGAAGAAACATCCTATCTGGCCTTCTGATAGTTCAGCTCTTTCATCATCACATTCCAGGATATTATAGCTATTTTTAAAACACAAATCACAGGCTTGTAATGCTGTGAAAACAAAAATATCACAATGCGCAATGGACACTGTGTGCAGCAGAGATTCATACTTTCATTTCTTAACGTTCTATCATAAGAAGAGGTCCAACTTTGACTCTCACTGGGAAAGTTTCCCTGTCCTTGGAAGAGCAAATATTTTCCTGATTTAATTAAATCAGGGGAAATGGTTTCCCTCAGTGCTAACATCCCTGCAGGGGATCCTATCATAGATGGACTTCCTATGCTGATGAGTTACTTTTATTTTCTAAGCCGTCTCTATAATCATTGCTTACTTTGAAGAAACGGGGAGTTTTTGTTTACTGTAGAGAAATGTATTTTTTTTCTAATTGTGTGAGTAATTTTTGTTTTCTTTACTGGATGAGGCAAAGAGGAAAGGAAAAACATAACTTGTTTAGTGCAAGATGAACTGTTGGGTTAACGGCCCAAATGAAAACTTTCCCATACCGTCTTAGGAACGAAAGCGTACCCTGATCAGTAACCCTCACCAAGTTCAGAGGGTTAGAGGTGATTCAGCCTCCATGAATGTGATCTGCTCTTATTTAAAGAAAGGCCCCTGAGTCATGTGGAGTTGTGTCAAAATGTGTGGTATGTCATGTTATTTTAAAAAGACAGCTTGGAGAGCGGAAATTGAACTATCTTTTTTTTCCAGAGAACTTTGCCCTTCTGTAGAAGTCATTTCCCACACATCTCAGTTACTCTGTGGTGCGGCTGCGGTGTATTTTTATCATAGATATATCCCTAATGACTTCTCATGTCAAGCTTGTGAAAAGAGCCATTTTTCATTAATATTTATCCTCAGATGCTGTTAAATGCATCGTTTAGAGCTGAATATGTTTACTATCGATCTCCGATCATCTTGGTGGCTTGTCTGTTTGAAAGGATAGCTAAGCACATACATTTATTATTTTTAACAATAGAAAGACATACATAAACTTAAATGGGACTCAGTTGTCTTAGCTAAGAAAATTAGGAGTAGTGCCAATCAGGTTTGTATTCTAAATTTAAATTTCATATAAAAAGTCTTAGAAAAAAACAAAGAAAAATGAATTTAAAAAAATGAAAAATGTATAAATAGGCAAAGGACTGTCAGGGGAGTAAAAGGTAGTTTCTACAGAGGTGTGATCTGTGGTAGGGTGACCATGCTCAGGTGGATGCTTCCACACACATGTGCGTATGGAAAACACAAACATAAACAAGATCATGAAGTTAAAAGGATGTGAGAGATTCAGGCATCTGAGGGGGGATTGGATGAAAATGATTCCACTTGTATAAAATGCTCAAAAAATAAATTAAAATGCCATATGAAATAAATAAGTACATTTAAAATCGTAAGTACCTTAAGATAACACTTTGTTTTGATGGTTTATAACTTCATGGGTCGTTATCAGATATGAAGTAGTGAATGGGGACATATTCAACTACATGAGTAGTTCTGTTTCCATAAGTCAGTGTTTGCTTTTGAGAGTATTTCTCTAGACAACAGGAATATTATATATTTCAGTTTGGGTAGGTTGCCTCTGGATCTATAACTCAGTTCAATCAGCCAAACAAGTGATTTAAGCCATCCCCAGCCCTGAAGCTAAAACACTGAGTCAGGAAACCCTATGCATACTTTTCAACATGGTCCAAGTTTTGTTTATTTCAATCTCAATCCAATGCCCTAAAGATATATTTTCATTGCTGTCCCTATTTTTGCTGATGATAATCGACCAAATATGTCACTGCTTGGGCATGGATTTCAGTCTATTGCAAGTATTGGAATTGAGTCTAATTGTGGATTTAGATGGAAATAAAGTGATTTTAGAATACTTGAAAAGTTGACAGAAGTCAATTCCAGTATCACTGGTGAGAGGTACATGTTAGAATGTGGTGCTGAAGTGTTGTAGCCAAAGCAAGCTCTGCCTCTACTGGAAGACAATGAAGCCCGACAGAAATTAGGACTCTGTTCAGAGCTTCATCAGAATTTGGTCATTTATACCCATCCGAAATTCTTGGATCTCACTAGTCCACAGTCCTTCTACTAATTTTGATTAAAGAGACCCATTAAGTTTGGGAATTCTGTATAGGCTATAATGGATAGAGCCTAAACTGATGTTTGATTTTCATAAGTATTTACCCTGTGGCTATGAGCTAAAAATGCCCTTCCAAGCAAACTTGTATGTGCACTCTATACAACATTTCCTGAAAATTTAGCATCCTTTGTTCATCATCCACATCTCAAGTTCTTCAGCATGATTAGAAGACACCAAACAACCTATCTGTTATTCTCCTTTCTGCATCAAATCAGACCAATTTCTTAGCTCTAAATATATTTTGTCATTCAGAAGTTCACACTAAATAGACACTAGTAAGAAATATGGAACTATTTCTTCTTTCTTTTAAAAATATTGTGTGTGTGTGTGTGTATGTGTGTGTGTGTATGCCTGAATGCCACATGTGCAGATATTGGCAGAGAAACACAAGAGGAACTCCAATTCACTGGAGCTTGAGTTAAAGAGGTTATAAACTACCTGATGTGGGTACTGGGAACTAAATTTAGGTCCTGTGCAAGAACAACAAGAACTTGTAAGTTTTCTTTCCTTCCTTCCTTCCTTTTTTTCCTTCCTGCCTGCCTTCATTGTATACTTATTTATTTATTTATTTATCTATCTATTTATTTATTTATTTTGGTCTTTTTGAGACAGTGTTTCTCTGCATGGCACTAACTATCCTGGTACCTTCTCTGTAGACCAGACTGACCTCCAACTCAGAGAACCACATACCTCTGCCTTTTGAGTGCTCAAATTAAATGCATGTGCTGCTAAAGTAAATAATAAATTTGAAAAAAAGGATAAATAGCCAAAGGGCTTTTGGGGGAATAAAAGACAGTTTCTAAAGAGGTATGATCTGTGATAGGCTAGCTATGCTCCAGTGAGTGACCCCTTCAAGTGTATGATTTCCCTTTCCTCCCAAAAACCCACCTCTTTTATCCATATAATATAGTGAAACATTCTTTAAAGAAGCAGTCATGTTTCAGGTGAGCCAAAGTTCTTCACAGATCCAGAAGAATCAGTGAATTCTTCACAGATCTGTGAGTTCTTCACAAAAGACGGTGACTGCTGAACTCTTCCAAGACAAGGTAAGAAAGTCCTTCAAAATTAGTGCTTCACAAAAAAGTCTATCAGATATTTTAGGCCTGTAGTCTAATGAGGAATGCCCCAATAACGCAAAGGAAATTTGGGTGGTTGTCCAGGCAGCTAGATGTCTTTGTCATTTCTACAGATTTGGAAGTTGCTTGCTCTGAACTTCCTGTTTATTCAAGCAATATTCTTGGCTCTTTAATGGGGATTCAAGAATAGAGTGGTATACAGTTTTCCTTGCTATCAAAGTAATAAAAAATTACACAAAAGATAAAAAGTTATAAGGTTGAAAAATGTAAAAGCTTAAGTTGTTTATCAAAGAAGATGTTTAAATGCATAAAAAGATATTTTTAGGATGGTAATACATGTTATGATAGAAAGTTGTTTAGGTAGAAAACTTTGGACTCAATAAGATAATAGATAATACAATATATTCTCTGAGTTTGCTAAATACAAATGGACTATATATTGTAAATGTAATTCTTACCTGATAACTGTCCTTATTGTATATAGCTTTACTATATACTTTACTTTAGAGTTAAAATCTTTCCTTTTACATTAGACAAAAAAATATGTTGTGGCATATTTGTTTACGCTATTTGAAGACAATATGGCACTGTGATTGATTTAATAAAGAGCAGAGTGACCAGTTGCTAGGCAGAGAGAATAGGTAGCACCTCTGAGCAGGGAGAAAGAGAGAAACTGGGAGGAGAAAACTAGACACGTAATTTCTCCAGCAGACTTGGAGCACGTTGGATGTATTGTACTAAGAATACGTAACCAAGCCATGTGGTAGAAAGTAGATTAAAGATGTGGGTTAATTAACTTATAAGAGCTAGTTGGAAAAAGGCCTAAGATAAGGCTAAGTTTTCATAATTAATTAAAAATCTCGGGGTTATTATTTGTGGTCTAGTGGTCCAAAAATAGTCTGACAAGAAAGCTTGCTACAGTTCCATATTTTCGGCTCAAACCATTCTCACACTCACACTTACTGGTCCAAGAATTAAAAAATATCCAAAGGGATTGCAGGATCATCTGTAGTACCTCACATCAACACAAGCCAATAAATGTCAAGTAAAATTCAATTTATAATGTCTCTCTTTTTTCTGTGGTCCACCATCATCACTGGCAAGATTCTTCAATTTTGGAAAACATAGCTCATCTCTGGGAAGCTGAGATCTTGAAGACCCCAGTGCATTTCTCCCCAACACTATCTATTGCCTTTCCCAATTTTCCCACGCTTTGTGTACTTTGGATTTTCTTACCTTTATGCAGGAGAGATTCTTCTTTTTCTTTGTATTTATTTTTAGAATCCAGCTATGTTAAGTGTTGATTGAATGCCTGAGGACTTTCTCCCAGGGTTTCTAATTGTTTCAGCAATGCTTCTTAATGGATATTTAAGGCATCTAAAAATAGTCTTAAAACATATACTATTATTAAATCTGAGATGCTTTTTCACAAAGGATTTTTAGGACATTCTATCATAGCACCATAGCCAACAGCATACATTTCAGGTAGCTTATATGTGGCATGAATCTGTTATGGCTTTCATAACAGAGTCTTAGCAGTCCTCCACATTGAATAATACTGTCATTTGCATCTCAGGGGTATCCTTGTCTGTCTTCTGTTCTCGTTTCATGGGTTTTCACCTTACACAGGATAACAGAAGAGAGTACAAGAAATCTCATAAATAGACTGAATGTATCCTACATTTTCTTGTCAAGTCCTTGAAAGCTCAGGATTGTGAAAGACAGACATGATGGAAATTGAGTATGAGGAAATCAAGATGAGAAAAAGAAAAGGAAACCTTGATAAGAGATGGGCAGCGATAGCTTCAAATACTGTGTTCTTAGCTCGTGCTAATCTTGCTTTGAGATTGAACAAGCAAATGTTCTGACCTATGCAAACTCATGGATCCGTCACTAGCACTGTGGTACTGTGATGCTGCACTGCATAGTTGCTTATTCATAATACACAAGTAAATACAGAGGCATTTGACTCACTTCTGAGTGCTGGCATTTAGTAAAGGCAGGGAATCTACAAGCTTGCTTCTAGGCAGAGTGTAGCACAGACTGATATGCTGATATATTTAAAAGGAACTTTCTAAGCAGTGGTGACACAATGCAGAATCTCTACTCTAGAAGCATACATAAGAATTTAAAAGTGCTTATTTAAGGAAAGGCAAGCAGCTAAGAGGACAGAATAAAACGTAACTCAATAAGAAGCAATAGTGAGATGGCTCAGTGGGTGAAGTATTTGTCACACAGGGTAAAGACTGTTGGAATTCACAGAATCATGCAAAGATGGGTGTGCCAGCATGAATCCTCAGTCCCAACACTTTTACTGTGAGTAAGGCATGTAAACTTTCTAGTATTCATCATCATGATTACATCACCCTTTTGTCTCTCGGTTTTCCTCTTTTTTGGGTTATTTACACTAGTTAAATGTATTTGTCTCTGTTCGTTAATTTAATGATGATACAAACTCTTTCCGTTTTATAATTTGGAATTGAGGGATTTTTCCCAAAACTTAAACATCCTCAACAGTTGGTACTAGAGGGAGATGATGGAAGTGATACAAGATGTGACATGGTAAGAAAATAGAGTCTTGGAGATGTTATGGATTGGTTTGTAAACCTTACCAAAGTGTTTGTGTGTTGAAGGCTTGGCACTCAATGAAGCAGTGTTAATAAACAAATAGTCTTTGGGAGATGTCTCATGATGGCTCTAGTCTCATAGATTAATTGAACCATTAATGGTGTTCAACAGTTTTCTCCACCATATATTGCAGGATAATTTACTACCAATCCTCATGCCAAAGGCAATAGAACTACAAGATCATGGAAAGTGTGAGCTAAAATAAGATTTTCTTCCTTTGAAATAGATTTTCTTACCTATTTTTTTACAATAAGAGAAATATAATCAATATACTTTCAAGACTAAATCTGGATTAGTTAGGATAGTTTCTAAAGTTTCTTTCAAAAATATAGTACTCTTATGCAAATCAAGTCCTCCTAGTACTTCTGGAATCTCTAGTGAAGGCAGTGAATAGGGTCTCACAGTTTCTCCTACTGGTTCATGGCTCCTTGCATGTTCATGAAAATGTCTTTTTCTTCTTGGATTCCTTTGCAATTTTTGGTTCCATTTTTTGTTTGTTTTGTTTTAATATGGCAATTTCTTTATTAGTCCCTTCTTTGGTATTTTGTCAGTGTCCCACCTTGAAGTCCAGGTCAGACTCCATTTGACCCTCAGCTTTGCAACTCCACTCTGAAGAAATGAGTGGTTCTATGCATTTTAGGCACACTACATACTCTGTTTTTTGTTTTTTGTTTTTTGTTTTTAGCACCACTGATCAAAAATCTTTCGTATTCCTATCACAATGCCGAAGACTTAAGGATGGTTCAGAAAAGATTGCCTAATGGCTTCTCACTTTACCAAGATTTATTTGGCTCATCTAGCATGTATTCTCTTATGTCATTACCTAGAAAAATGGTGAGCAGTCACCCTGTTAGTGTTCTCTATGGCTTTAAAGAGACAGACAAGTGAAAGTTCTTTTCCTTTTAACCTTGCATTCTAAATCTTCCCTTTGTCAAAGACAATTAGAAAAGATGTCTCCAATTTTCCTCTTTCATCTGCATCAGTAGCCTAAACTTCTGGTATCCCAACTTAAAACTATTTTATAAACTTTCTCACTATTTTTCACATTGTCTATACCATTACATTCCTAAGAACAGTAAACAAAATTTCCAGATCCTTCCTGTTCTCCAATACCTGAACTTGGAGAGATGACCTCATCCCTGTACTTCAGGAAGACTTCATCCTTCTGGGATACTCTAGGGTGGAGTTTAAACCTTCAAGCTAACCCTTGGGAACAGAAATTCAGAACTATAAGTTATGGGCTAAAAATGAAATCAGCAAATAGCAGTGCCTCCGTAGTGAAAATTCTAGAGGCTTACATTTGACTGTGCTTGAGACACATTTCCCCAAGTTTATCTTGCTAGTATCTCTTACACTGGCTGAGTGTTGCTTGAATTGAAGGTCTTGACTGGTTATGTGCCTTGGTTAGGCTTCCTTGGTATAGAATCATAGGCATTTTCTACCTTGGGCTTTGTAGTATGATATTTTGATCATAGTTAACTTTGAGCACCTCTATAACACTCTATGGAACTCTATCAATATCAGTGTTCAGAAAATTATTCCCAATGCATAGTATAATGCCTGGGGAAAGAAAAGATCTCAAACAAAAGTATTTTTAAAAAATCAAATAAATATGTATGCATGCTTTTCAGCAAAATCGAAATTGGGCCCATCTATTTTCTGGTAGATGATTCTGAATGTCATTTTAGAATAGTGGAAAATTTCTAAAAGATAAGTTGTTCTATTAGCATTATGTAGTCACATGAGAATTTGCTAAATTCTTTAGTCCTCTTTTAGTAGCTTAAAATATGAAATGAGTTCACAGAGGTGGAATAGTTTCAGGCAATTGAAGGCCAAGATTAAACTGCTTCTTATTTCCCCTCTGAGGAGGAATCATTTATCTCCAGTGGAACCATCAGAATCCTGGACAAAAATAAAAAATGTGAATTTATAAAATAGGGCTCACTTTCTGAGATGCTCTTCCAAATGAATCATGCAGCCTGGATTTCTTTATTTGAGCTATTCTGATGCAATTTTCCTCCATAGATTCAACTTACATTTGAGCCAGGTCTTCATTTGAACTTAGGAAACTGGAAGGCTTCTTCAGTGGACAGACTTTGTAAAATATTCCTGAGAGTTCTGCTTGAGATCTCGCTACCAATCTTCTCACCTTTGCAACGTGTTGAGGATTACACAGAATTAAAGATAATTTGCATGAATTCCTTGGAAATGCCTGATAGGTGATGACATAAAAGTAAAAAAAAAAGGGGGGGGAGGAGAACATAAGAAATGTTACATACTGGGAGAAACAACTGGATTTTGAAGGCATTTTGAGGATGATGTAGAAACTTAGAAAAGTAGCTGGAAGTCCATGGAATCTATGACAAGGACCTTAGTGAAGACTCCTAATAATGAGGGATATAAAACCTGAAACAGCATCTTCTATAGCAAGGCAAGGCTCTAAGCAGTGGGACTGAGACATCAACCCAACCATAAAACCTTCGACCTACAATCAGTCTTACTGCAAGATGTACTGGGACAATGGTGTTGAAGAAGTTGATTGGTCCAACTTGAGGCTCAGGACACAAGGGAGAGCCCACTGCTTGCATGGCTAGGAAACATGCAAGAGAGCTCAGAGACCCAAAATTGAACCAAACACAACTGTACAAAAAAATCAGTGAAAAGATTCCTATTGATATTCTGCTATATACTCATGCTCATTAGATGGGCATTATCCAGAAAATGTTGGGAGGAGGTCCAGAGATCCATGGCCAAGCAGTAAACTCTAGCTAGGAGAATCCAGCAGACAAGGGGGAGGAAGGATTATAGGAACCAGATAGTTTAAGGGCATCATGAGAACACTCCCCACAGAATCAAATAAACAAGGCTCAGAGAGACCGAAGTGACAATCACAGGCCTTGCATGGGTCTCAGCTAGGTCCTCTGCATATTTGTTATAGTTGTGTAGCCTGGTGTTTGTGGGACTCATAACAGTGGGAGTGGGAAATGTCTCTAACTCTTCTGCCTGTGCTTGTAATCCTTTTCCTCTTACTAGAATACCTTGTCTAGCATTGATATGAGGGTTTGAGCCTAGTCTTACTCTAACTTGTTGTATGGTATCCCTGGGATGTCTGCTTTATTTCTTTTAAGGGAAACAAGGGAAATGTGAATCTGGGGGAGAAAGGAGGTGAGTGGGTGTTGAGAGGAAGGAACGGAGGGGAAACTGCAGGTGGGATATAATTTTTGAGAGTAAAATTTTAAAAATGAATAAAAGAATTAGAAATAAGTCACAATTGCCATAGGGACATCTCTTAAACTAGTCATTGTCAGCAAAGTATGATTTTTTTTTTACCCTCTGCTACACTTGACATTATTTGGACCCATTTATTTATTATGACTAAGGATTTCGCACCATCAGCCATTTAGAAAGGGCTCCTAAATGTCTTATAGTGTTTAGAACATTTCTTCCACATAATTTTTTAGTATAAACCTGACAGCAGGCCAGAAAGTAATGAACCCAGGCCTCCATACTGATCAGTTATTTATATGCTCACAGAAGAGCAAGCCCCTCTGATTACCTTCCCTCCACTTGACTTAGGATCATGTCCTTTTGGTACTCCACGCCTAGGAAACAAGAATGCTTGAGTCTTGTCCAGTTCAAGGATGGGTCCTCTGTGACCCATCAGTGTAATTTAATGGATTTGGCCATCACTATGGTAGCTAATGTATTCATGTAGAGCTGAGATTTGCACGTTTGGGGAATTCCCTACCAAAGGAAGCTTATCCTAAATGCATATCTCTTTGGTTGATCTTCACAAGGGGCAGCCATAGTGATCACAGAGGGGAAGTATGTGCATGTGGTTAGATGGAAGATGTGGTCTGGTGTGACTCATTCCAATGGACAGTTATGAAGTACAGCTGAAGGCTCCGAGTTTCTATTTGTTCAAAGCCATAGAAAATTATTTGTAGGACCATTGGATATCTGTTTTTGTCTGACTTTAGTGATGTCAGACACAGTAAGGGCAAACACAAAAGCTGTAACCAGTGAGATATTCTACATGTCTTGAGGCCTTAGCTTGAGTCTATAAGAGGGAATACCTGGGAACATCTGAAGAATTTCACTGCCAGCCTCGCCTCCCTTTCAGAAGTCAATCACTGTATAGTCCCTCTGTCAATCTTTCCTTTTATCTCAGTTCTGTTAACAAAGAAATAATTTTTTTCAAGACTTACTTGGTAGCGAGGTATGCCCCCTCAAACTATAATGCTTCGAGGCACAGAGATTAAATGTTAGAAAACTGCAGGTTTTAATGGGATCATAATGTCACATAGCAGTAAGTCCACACACGCCTCCCCATCGCTCCTAGTGTGGCAAATGCAAGGCAGAATTTTGGCCTCTACAAATCTAAACATAAATTACACTGTTTGAAGGTGCATCTTAAGCATGTCTGGTACATGTAAGTTTCTGTCCAAGTCATCTACCTATCTCCACATGCTCTCGTCTCTCTCTCTTGCTTTTGCTCTCACTGTCAGTATGATTGCTTGTGGATTTTCAAGAGAGTGGAGACTGGTCTCTTTGTACCTACCTACCTTTCAGTCTGGGTGGCATACGTGGTGATAAGAGCTGTAACAAAAATACTGTATTTTTATTCCTCCCTTCTATGTGATCACCATGTTGCTCCTGCCCTGCTCCCCAGTACATGCCACCATAGTTCTAAAAACAGCTTTACCTGGCCTTCTCCTATGCAGGGCTGGTAGCATTGCTACATTACTGTTCTTCCAATAGACTGTGCACACCTCAGTCACACAAATCCCGAGTCCTCAAAGCAGGCTGTACTGGTTGGTTTTGTTAGCTTGATGCAGGCCTAGGCATACTGGGGAAGACAGAATCTTAGATGAGAAATCGCCTCTATCAGACTGACCTGTGGCAAACTTGGGGGCGTGTCCTTGATTACTAATTGATGTTGAAGGAATTAGGCCACTTTGAACAGTATTGTGTTTAGATAAGTGGGCCTGGGCTGTGTGAAAAAAGTGCCGAGCAACAAAGAGAAGCAAGCCAATAAACAAGGTCTCCCCCTTGTTTTGTACTTCAGGGCTTGCCTTGACTTCCTGCTTTGGCTTCCCTTTATGATGGGCAGTACACTGTAAGCCAAGCAAACCCCTTCCTCCCAAGCTGCCTTTGGACAACCTGTTTATCACTGCAACAGAAAGCACACTAGAGCACTGGCACTTCCTTCTGAATGAAAAAGTACTTCCTGCTTGTGAAGTCACCTCTTGGCTAGTTTATGCATTATGCTAGAAGCTATAACAAATTAGCAGCCATATTTCAATGGTATAATGCGGTAAAAGTTTCTTTCCTCATCAAAGGTCCAGACACCATCCTGGTTATCAAGGCTCTCATACAGGGACCCCTTTCTCTTCCTGATGAATTTGTTTAATTTCATCTATATATTGTCAGTGAAATCAGTAAAGGAACAGAAAGATATGGTAGATTCTGGAAACCTGTGACCAAAATCCAAACTTCATAATGCTGTAGCCAAGTGACAGGAGTCATGTGATTTTAGCTGCATGACCACCTCCAGCTGTCACAGGAGGTAGGTGATATAGTGAGAATGTATGTGTACAAAAGAGAGACTAACCCAAAATTTTGAATAATTTTCAATTGGTGTCTTAGTGGACAGGACAATTTACAGTGTATAATGATAAAAAAAAAAGCAAATACCCATTTGTTCTCTGTAGTCGAAAATGGATTAAGGGAGCTATGTAAAAGCCACAGGGTATGGATGGAGGAATTAGACATTCTAAAGGATGGGCAGACATTGGCAGAGCAGAGGGACAACTTTTCAGTGCCTTGCTGAAGACCCTAATATCTGTGAGGAAACAGTAATGAGGTGAAGAGAATCTATTGGTGTTAGTCAAGCATTTTTAGTTGACCTGATGGTAATGACCCAAAAGAGATCCTTTTGTCATATGCATCAACCAATTTTGCATCATTTACTCCCTTTCTGTGTTTTTGCTTATAATAGCTAAGAAGCATCAATTTCCTAAAGGTTTTGTGACAGATTACTTAGCAAGTTACGTAGATACGACTTGTATTGGCTTGTTTTTATGTCAAGGTGATATAGGCTAGAGTCGTTTGGAAAAAGATCCTCAACTGAAAAAAAATGCTTGCACCATATTGACATGTGTATTTTCTTGATTGATGATGGTTGAAGTGAGTGGGTCCATGCAATAAGAGTTGGTACCTCCAGGGTAATCCTGGATGATTTAAGCAAGCACTTGGGCAAGTCATGGGGAAAATGCTCTTAAGTAGCATTCTTCCATGGATTCTATATCAGTTTTTTTCTAGGTTCTTGGCCTGAGTTCCTACTCTGACTTCCCTAGGTACTGGAGTACAAACTGCAAAATGAAGTAGAAATAAATTCCTTTCTCTCCAACCTGCTCATAGTCATGGATCTTTACCACTGGGATAGAAAATCAACTACATCGTGATTTGTCTGAATCTGTATCACAAAATTACAAAGTCACCTGTATTCTCATTTATATTTGGGTTACAAAAATGTCTAATTCAGGGACTAGAGAAATGGTTCAATGGTTAAGGAGGTATACTGTTCTACCAGAGGTGTGAGTTCATTTCCAAGTACCCACACAGGGAGGTTTACAACCGCCTATAAGTCCAGATTCAAAGCCTCTGATATACTTTTTTTTGCATTTCTTTTTTTTTATTGAGCTCTACATTTTCCTTGCTTCCCTCTCTGTTTCCCCCTTCAACCCTTTTGATATATTTTATGACATACATAGGCACATCACTCATATGCAAAAACCTATAGACAGATGCATAGGCATAAATATATTTTCTAAACTTGAAAAATGCAATCTCAAGTGTGTGGATCTATTGACTTATCTTTTTCTGTTCCAAGCGTCTGGGATGCCCTTTCTTTCTTTAGGACTGATACTTATCTATTAATGTTAAAGACTTAACAAAAAAAAGTAATACGCGAGAGTTGTAGAAAAGGGAAGGTGAAACTGAGGAAATGGTTCAATAGGCAAAGTGCTTGCCCAACAAGTATGGGAAGCTCAGATCAATCCTCTAGATTTAATATAAAAAGTTGTGTATGAAATCCAACTCTGAAGGGATGAAGACAGGAAACTAGTTAGTCTGCTTGTCTAGCTAAACTGAGAGGCCCTGTGTCAGGAGCTATGACAGGAGATATTCTGGGCAGTTGTTTTTCTTGCCCAGAATTTGGGTTCAGTTCCCAGCATCACATGGTGGTTCACAGTCATCTTTAACTCCAGGTCCAGGCGACCTTCTAACTTTTCTGACCTTCTTGAGCAACAGGCACATATGTGGTAATATACATACATGCATATAAAACATTCATACACAAAACATAAATTAACCTATAGCATTAAAAGAAAGATACTCTGCCTCAGGAAAAAAAGGTGGAAAATGGTTAAAGATAATGTCCTGATGTCAATATCTGTCCTCAATTAATACACATATACATGTATATTGTACATATTGATACACAAACATAGGGACAAGTAGACACGTGCACACACACACACACACACACACACACAGAGAGAGAGAGAGAGAGAGAGAGAGAGAGAGAGAGAGAGAGGAGAAAATCGTATTCACACTCATGCACACAGACACAATGAGGCAGGTAAAAGGCCTAGAAATTTGAATAATGAGAACGTCTATATGATTATGCACTGTGAATCAGATGTGGAATTAGGAAGAAGAAAGGCTCAATTCTGATGAGCTAATTATATGAGCAGTGTCAGAGATCAGAGCCAAAGTCCTTGGGGGTGATCTTTAGAGCTACAAGTGGGTTTTGGGAAATTATAAACTCCTGAAATGAAAATCTTCAAAGAAAACAGGAACCTAAATGAAGGGAATTAAATAAAACAATTGTGGCTTGTTATCAAAGTTCAGAGTGGCAGGTGAACAGCTGACTTATCTGCTTTTTGTACAATAGGCTTTAGAAGGTGGGAGGATATTTCATTATATAAATATTTATGGTCCTTTCCTCCTCACATCTTGCATATAAAATCATCGCCAGAAAAACATAATGCAGCAGAGCTTCAAGAGTGGCCATAGAACCCTTTGTAGTCCTATTAATTTCTTCCTGATACATCAAGAGAGCATGTCTTTATACAGCAGGCAAGAAGCCGTAGCATTCCTGTTTCCTATCCACTTTGGAGTGCTGAAATCTAAACCTCAAACCAAGATTTTATTCATTGCTTCTAATTAAGTGTATAGAAGGAATAAAATTTTGCTCTATGGTGTATAAAATTATAAAATAAATTTTTATCATTCAGTTGAGGGGGGGTTGTGGTGTAAATGACACCCAGAGAGGATAGTATGGTGGCTTTGATCACAGATGTGAAAAAGAAACTCTTTCAGAGCAGCTACCATATGTGGCATTTTCTCCAGATAGAGAGATGCTTTAAAAAACCTAAAATCATATCCCTGAAAATGGAACTGAACGTTTATCTAATAAGGTAACTGTTTCATTTGTTATAGAAGGTTAGAGAAATGCTTTTAGTAGTAAACACTGCTAACAAAAATGTCCCTCAGAGAAAGCAAACTAACTCTTTGATTTATTTTATTTTATTTATTTATTTGATTGTTTTTGCCACAGGAGAGGAAGTTGGGGTCTACATGGTCTGCTCCAGTGACTGCTTCCTGGCTTAGGGTTCCTTGGTCAATAGTTGTTATGTCTCTTTGCTGGGTGATAGATGATTGTTGCCAAAGATGAAATATTTTGTTTCAAGTTGGTTACCACTGAAGTCAAAAGCCCCAATTGTTCATTTATCCCAAGTGTTCTGAAGAGAAAAAAAAGAGCTGTGTGGCAAAGTATTGCTTTCTTCTTGGAGGTCATTGTCTTTGGCCATGGAGGACACCAGGAAGCGGTTGTCAGTGCATCACCTCCCATGTCCAGATAAAGCATGGCCACCCGATGCGGTTGATCATTCTTTATTCTTACTGTCTTCATCTCTGATTCCATGAGGGTGAAAAACATACCAGAAGTTTACTTTGAAAATATTTCAAGATACTTAATTTTACCCATAAGACTCTTATAGAAGAAACATGCGAATTTCACATTTGTCTTTGTTCAGGCAGTCTGCATAAAACTTTACCCCTCCCTTCTGGATTCTCCCTGTCCCTCACCAACACAGAATGCAGAATGCAGTCGCACAATATATTACACTGACAGTGAACAAATGTGTAGTCGTAAATATTATGGTTTCATCTAATGCTTCAACTGTGAAAACAAATGACAGAAAATGTAGTTCACATAACAGATACCGAGGTCAAAAACTGTCAGCAACGATATTCCATGCAGAGTCTTCTACAATGCACGTTTCATAGAGGCCTTATTTATGGGAACATGGCATGAGTCAGAGCTATTCATAACATGATGTTCTATGGAAAATTCCATTCTCTGCTCTGACTAAAGAGTGGACACACAGCACTCAAGTCTGATTCATGAGAGTCATAAACACAACCCGCCAGGTATAATATGGTAGTTTACAGCTTTAACCTAAATGGATAGATATATTTTTTCCTCATAAAATAAGAAAAACGGGAGAGAATGGAATCACTGCAATTCTCGGCAGGACAGTTAGCTGGCTGCAGCCATTCAGGGATCCTCTCATTACCCACTTCTCAGAATTTCCTCTCCTGCATCATTTATTCATTACCTGCACTGCAGCATTTAATCTCTTCTATAAATATATTTCTAACTGGAATTAAGATAATGTGCTGTGCTTGTTAGATGTGGCGCAACGCAGTTTGTGCTCACTTTAAATCTCACCAAGTCAGAGAGCGTTTTCGCATTCCAGATGGAGCTAAAAATACTCACCCATTAAAATAGTAATCATCATTAAAATTAGTTCGCTGATTTTGCTGATTAATTTTTTTCAGTAACAAGTGTGCTTTCTCAAAAGTTTCAATTAAACATTTTTTGGGCAAATTGAGACTTTTTTAAAATATAAAATAGGAGAAGAAAGAGATAATTAAGGAAATAAAAATAGAAAATTTAAATCCAGAATTTTAAAACAAGATTTAAAAAAAAAACAGTAGACAGAGAGAGTGGAAAGAGACCAGATTAGTTGCTCTAAATGAAATGGAGACTTGAATTCTCTACATGTGCATATGTAGTCTGTTGTCCCCACACCTTGGGAAAGTTATCTGGTTTTGACTGCACAAGGACAACCTAAAAGGCCCAGTTATTCAAGTATGTGCACCATTTGTGAGGGTTTTTTTTTTTGCAATTATTTTGTCTTCATATATAAGGATTTAAGTACATAAGGTTGAAATCACCAACATCAGGTGATGCTTAAAAAAAAAGCAGAGGATGAAAATAACACTTTAAAGCAGCTCTGGTTTCACTTTCTTTGGTTTTCAGCAGCATTAAAGTAAAGACAGCCATGTTAAGATGCAGTTCTAACTCACTCTGCCGAAAATTGTGGAAGAAGTGACATGTTTTCATTTTAATACTTTAAGAAAACCAACTTGCTATTAATGATAACATTTAAAAACAAACAGATGCAGGCGATTCTGACTTTAAAAGTTATACAGATGCGTTTTAGATGGGGAAAATCAACATTAATTGAAAGACAGAAATCTGTTTGGAAAAAAAAGAATAGCAGCACAGTGGACAAAGTAGGAAAAGTTGTAAGGCTCAGTAGTGTCTGAATAGCATTTGCATATTAGAGCCTAACTGAAGCTTAAACATTCCTTGACTGCAGATATTTGATGTAGGGGGTTACTTTTAATGGGGATGTGTCATAAAATGAGGATGATATGCAATCTGCCATTGTGCAGCAGTTGTCATGGAAAAACTCTCTGACTTACTCAAATCATGGGTAGTAGTGTATCTAGGAAAGACATGGGTCTTTGTCAACATGACCTGGTGTATGGCAGTCAAATAACTGCTATAGTTAACCCAAGTCTATCCACATTCCCATGAGAACAATGCCCTTTTGAAACACAACTACCTTATTTATCTCCTCTAATATGGGATATGAATCTAGTTTGGCATGGGGCTGAATTTCATGAATAATAAGCAGAATAAAATAATATGTGAATTTGTATGAATATGTATGTGCACAATGATAAGTAGATCAATGATAGATAACAGATTAATAGACAGAGAAAGATGATAGATGTGACAAAGGTAGATAGTTTAATGTCCCTTAGTTGTCAGAGATTTTCAACACTTAATTTTTAATTAAATCCAGAACAAATATATGCAATTTTTGTTTATTTAGTGAGGGAATATGTTAAGGGGGGAGTTTGTGTATTTGCATGTTTGAAGGACTGGGGTCAACTTTCTCCCTGAACCTAGAACTTGCAAGTTTGTAGAGTCTGCATGACCAAAAGTCCCCAGTGATCCACCTATCTCTCCTCCAACCCCGGTTCTGGGAATAGTGATGAGTTACCATATGAGGTTTTCACATGGAGGATGGGAATCAAACTCAGGTGGCACCATTAGCATGGCAAGCAGTTTAATGGCTGAGCCATCATCTTGGATGGGTTTTCCATCTTTGCCCTACAGAAAACTGTTTTCCTTTTAAAAGACAAAAATGATTTAAATATAAAACATAAAAAAAAACTATTTCAGACTCCCCAAAAGCTTGACAACCGTACTAAAGACCTATATTTATCATCTTTGTATTACCACAATAATAAACAATTGGCTTAGAAGAGAAAAAGTTTACTTTTCTTTTTGTTTTCACAATTCTGGTGGTCCTCGTCTAAATTAGGCATCCCCTTTCGTTGGGGTTCAGGATGAGGGTGAAAAGTGGAATGGCAGGGAACACATGTGCAGCAAGCTACTCATGTCATGAGCCAAAATCCAGGGAGAGAATATGTTGTTTAGTAGTGGCCTTTCAAGTTGTCCTCTTTTCTTTTTTTAATGGTATACAATGTCACACAGTGGCAAAACCCTGGAGACCAAACCTTTTTCCAAAGGGATCTTCTTAGTCAGTGTTTTATTTCTGTGAAGAGCTGTCATGACCACAGCAACTCCTATTTTAATAAAAGAAAAGCACATAATTGGTGCTGGCTTACACATTCAGAGATTTAGTCTTAGCATTATGACAGGAAACATGGCAGCACATAGCAGACATGGTACTAGAGAAGACTCTGAAAATTTTTTATCCAGGTTTGCAGACAGTAAGAAGATATTCTAGGCTTAGAATGGGCTTTTAGGAACCACAAAGTCTGACCTGCACCTCTGGTTGAAGCCTGATACTCCACCAGAGGATTGGCCAGAGCCCTGAACCCAAGGTATGACCGCAATACCACCCTACCTGCACTACCCAGCATAACACTAACCGTGCCTCCTTTCCTTGTCCTCATATTCTAGCCCACACCTCTGGTGGAAACCTCCTACTCCACTAGAGGCCAAAATACCATCCTGAGACCCAGAACCTGGTCAGCACCCTAAAACCAGGCAGAAAAGCCTCCTACCCCACCAGAAGCCAGGCCAGAATCCTGAACACCAAAGGACTCAAGGCCAGATCATAGGTTACACACATCACCAGAATTCTAAGATCCAACTTGGGCAGCAATGCTCTGCTAGGCCAGAGGCCATTGGGGTCATCAGACATCCAGCCTCTAACTCCTGTAGAGAAACTGCTAATCCACAGGCCACTCCAGTCAGAATACTGGAGAAGAAACAAAAACCAATAGAAAAAAAAAAAAAACAAAACAAAAACCAACCTATCCTGATGTGGAATTCCCCTCTGTATAATGTGAATACTGTTGGATAATAAAGAATCTTTCCTGGGCCTGGCAGGGCAAAATAGAGGTAGGCGTGGGGGTTGGGGGGGAACTAAATGGAATGTTAGAAGAAAGAAGGCAGGTCGGGGAGATGCCATGAAGCCTCCAGAAGGAGAAAGACACAAGCTACCAGCTGAAACCTGGCCAGTAGGCCATGAGCAATGTGGTAAAATATAAAATAATAGAAATGGGCTAATTTAATATGTAAGAGTTGCTAGGAATATGCTATAGTGATACTCCAAGCAGTGATTTAATTAATACAGTTTCTATGTGGTTATTTCGGAAGTCTGGGCCTGGGAAACAAACTAGCAGCCTCCTACAACTAATTGGCACTTCAACATGTGCTGGTTAAATCCACAGAAAAGCTGAAAGGTCTTGGAAAGGATATCTAGACACTACAAAACAAAGTTTAATCACATGATTTTTTTGGATGGGCAGCTCCTTTAAGAGAGGTCTTCCTGATTCAGTGATAGCCACAACAACAAACCACATTGAAATGGTGGCTTCCTGGGTTGCACTGCAAGCATGAACTCTGACTTTTTAAGGAGGTCTGGCTTAAATTTAAATGAGACTTGTGAGTAGAGTGCTGTAACTTGCTTAATGGCAGCACAGACCTGCTGCGACCAGAACTGGGGGAAAGAGAATGGCTCTCAGAGGCAATGAACAAACTTCCAACATGTTGGACTAGGCAGAGCCAAGACAAAGGAGTCTTTTGGCCCTAGCCACACCTGCTTAGCATAAAAATAAATAAAATAAAATAAGAAAGAAAAACATCTGGCCAGAAAATAATTACAGATATATAATAAAGACGGATTCAGATAAAAAGACCTCTAATGGGTCACAGAGTACATAGGTTTCAGAGAGGGAAGAAAAAGAGTATAGAGAGTTATAAGAAGAAGTAAATGGGTTTTTTTTAAATAAATAAAACAAAGTCTTTAAAGAGAGAGAGTAAACTTGCAGAAAAAGTAATAGGAATAAAGAATAATAAGGTACATAAAATGAAATATACACAGGAAGCTTGGATTAGGTATATTATTGTGCTTGAAATTTTTGACTGCAGAGAGACATTTGATTCTGGGGACTGCTAAGCTAAACCAACATATATGTTTTAAAGGTTTCTTGACTTTAAAGTTTGAGTCTAAGAATGTGTTTCTTTAGAAAAGAGTTTCTTCTTTTGTTTTCACAGAAGATTATAACCTATGGATTTGTTCTAGACTAATGTGGTTTGATGGACCAAGACCCCCCCAAAAAGGTTGCTGTAAATACCCCCAAAAGAAAATACTTTGCCCACCAAAAAACAGGAAGCAATTTGGAGAGAACTACGGCCATATTTTAAAATATTGTTTATAAATGTTTGTTTACATTTAAAGGGGGATATGCTATAGAGATGGATACTTTACATTGGTATAAATATTGGTATATTGATACAAATTTAAGATCGATTTTGCTATACTGTGTATATAAATTTTTGCTCTTGATTAAGGTATTGTGTTTGTGCAGCTCATTTAAAAATGTAATATATAATTAAGAAATATAAGTTAATAGATAGTCATCTATAATGGTCAAGCTTGTAGTCATGTTGGCTAGTTTTTCTAGATATATAGAGATGTATTTCGCTTAGGTAGGTATTCTTCAAATCTTTCAGAGACCTTCAGAATATGGCATTTAGGTGTTTTTAACAACTTAGGACTTTTCATGACATGAGACACATCTGCTCCTGACAGCATCAATTACTTCAAAAAGAAGATGGGAATCGAAGAGGCTCCTTATGAAGTTTGTTAGCCATTTGGGCAAGAAACTTCTGTTGCATTGACTGCTTAATGTTATACTGTGTGAATTGGACATGTGGGACCCACAGAGAAATGATTGCTGAACTTTCCTAAATGTGAGACAGTCCTTCAGGGTTCCTGTTTCATGAAAGAGTATGTCATACTTCTGCAGGACACAAAAAAAATGGGGCTGATAAACTGGCAATATAGCCAGAATTGTCTTCAAAATTTCCTGCTTCATGGAAAAGTCTGCTGGATACTATGAGCCAGTAGGCTGAAGATGGATGCCCCATAGTACAGAAGTACTTTGGGTGACTGTCCAGGCAGCGAGATGTCTCTGTCAATTTTAGAGTTTTAGAAGTTGCTTACAATGCCCTTCTTGTTAACTTAGGCAACATTATATCCTTCTGGGGCCTTTGATGGTGATGAATAATAGATAGTTATAATTGTAGCTTTTCTTTGTTATAATAAAATATAAAGTAGATATAATATTGTAACTAATTCTTGCTAGATACCTGTTTTTATGTGTAACTTTACTATGTTGAACTTAAAATCTTTTTTATTTAAACAGAAAATGGGAGGTGATGTGGTATTCCCCTCTGTATGCTGTAAACACCATTGGTTAATAGAGAGTTTGTCTTGGGCCTGGTATGGCAGAATAGAGGTAGGCAGGGACAGACTAAAATGAATGCTTGGAGAAAGAAAATAGACTCAGGGAGATGCCATGGAGTAGCCAGAGGAGAAAGACCCAAGTGGCCAGCTGAAACTTTGCCAGTAGGCTATGAGTCTCATGTTGAAACATAAAATAATAGAAATGAGTTAATTTAATATGTAAGAGCTTGCTAGGAATATGCTATAGTGATTGTCCAAGCAGTAATTTAATTAATACAGTTTCTGTGTGGTTATTTTGGGTGTCTAGGCAGTCAGGAAACGAACAAGCAGCCTTCTACAACACTGTCCAACAAAGACAAACCCAGGAATCTGAACCTGGACCTAACTCCAAATCCAGAGATCTAAACATCAGTGTAATCATGTAATTAACAATAGTCAGGGAAGTGTGCCACCACCAGAGCCCAACTATCCCACTGTCTCAGGTCCCGAATATTCACATACAACTGATGCACAAGGTAATGGACAGAAACTAGTAAAACTGTTCAAGAATTGCGCATGGAAATAGAAGCAATAAAGAAAACACAAACTGAGAGAATTATGTAAATAGAAAATACAGATAAGCGAAAAGGAACTACAGATTCAAGTATCACCAACCTAGTACAAAAAATGGAAGAGAAAACCTAAGACGTTGAAGAAGACACGATATAAAAAATAGATTAATCAGTCAAAGAAAATGTTAAACCTAAAAATTTCCTGACACAAAATGTCAAGAAAATTTGGGACATCATGAGAAGAACAAACTTAAGATTTAAGGGATAGAAGAAAGAGAAGATTCCCATCTCAAAGGCCCAGAAAATATTTTCAACAAAATCATATAGGAAGATTTTTCTAACCTAAGAAGGACAAATAAAAATGTAAGACACTTATTGAATACCAAATAAACAGAACCAGAAAAGAAAGCCCCATCACGACATAATAATCAAAACACTAAACACCCAGAACAATGAAAAATATTAAAATCTGCAAGAGAAAAAGGCCAAGTAACATGTAAAGGCAAACCTATAAGAATTATACTCGAATTCTCAATGGAGACTCTAAAAGCCAGAAGAGCCTGTACAGATGTGTTGCAGATTCTAAGAAACCACAGATGTCAGTCCAGACTACATACTCAGCAAAACTTTCAAGCACCATCATCAACGATGGAGAAAAGAAGAAATTCCGTGACAAAGTCAACTTTAAACAAGATATCAATCCACAAACCCAACCTATAGAAAGTACTACAATGAAAACTCACCCTAAGGAGATTAAGTACACCCAGGAGAACATGGTCAGTAAATAATTTCATACTAGCATAATCCAAAGAAGGAAAACATGCACACACACACACTGCAGTCATAACCAACTTCAAAAACATTACCAGGAATTAACAATCATTGG
>JAQHUG010000030.1:11144405-11154424 GCA_028555095.1 Dicrostonyx torquatus
ACCACAAAGGCCCAAGTAAGCCTTCCATGTCTAGCTCAGTCCCTGCTGTTACTTCTTCCCTCTTTTCTAAAGATACTGACTTTTCTTCCAGTAGTAACGCTGTTTATTGGCTATCTTTTCCTCTGTCCTCCTAGATTGCTTCAGTTGAACTCTTATTTTTCTGGGTTGCCATAACACCTCCTTAAGGTTCTTCCCATTCCAATGCATCACCCTATTTATTTATCTATCTATTTATTTACTTATTTAGTATTATTGTCTAGATTTCATATTTCTGTAACACATATTCTTTTTAAAATGTATGCTGTATATTATAATTTATTTGCTTAGAATCATGCTTTTCTCCACAAAGACCTGATGAAGTTTGGTTTCACTCCTAGTTAGTCTGGTATTTGAGCTGGTCTTGTTTGGTTGTTTGGATCCTCAGTTATCTTGCAGAAACTCCATGCTGGGTCTTGACTGACAGAAGGTCTTACCATCCCCTTCACTGTCTTGGCTGTTAGGATGTGATTGTATTATGGCTACCTATGTCTTGAGTAAACCTACCCCTTAAGATAAACTATTCCTCCTAAGTTGTTTACCCTTCCAGGTTTATCAGTGTTTGTTCTCTCCTCTGTTAATACTTATTGTTTCTTATGTTTTGTGCACAGCATTCAGAGATCACTACCTCTCAGGAAGGTGAATATATTAGTCTCTTGAGATTAAATGGGTGTCATAGGCTTTCTGGAGTCATAATGTAGTGGATATCCATTTCTAAGTTATGTATGCCTAGGGAATGAGTGGGGTAGAGAGGGAGATCTAGGAACATATTAGTAAGACTCTCAAGAATACCACTCCAGTATACTGAACACTAAGGGGATGGCATTTTTGGTCATGAGACCCTACAGACCCTCAGTGTAACACACCCAGTCATACAATACTTAAAAGATGACATTTTATGTACACTCTGTTCAGTACTTTTAGTTTTATACCACAAATCTGTATTTTTATTAGTTTCCAGGGAAGCAAGTAATTATTATGTAATATTTTAACATTATTAAACTCATTAAAACCCACAGATACACTAACTATATAGATACAGTATTTCAAGTTAGATACAGCATTTGGTACAGAGAATAAAGCTTCTTGAAAGTCTATTTAAGGGGTTTAATTATACACCACAAATAAATAAAGTTGTCATGAGAGATTCTAAGAAGAATCTAAAGGCCTGAGCCCATATGTTCAGAAAGGTGCTGCTGCGACTTTTGAAAGACATATACTATTTTTATGTCAGATTATATAACCGTAATAAGTGAAAACTGACCCGAAAATGTCAGTATGAGTACACGTACGTTGAAGATGAATCACAACATTGATTCTACTGTACTTTTTATGAATACGGTTAAAAAGGCAAGGTCACTATTAGTGAATATGAATAGGAAGTTCCTCTTTTAAAAACACAGATTAGGTTTGTGATTATTGCTCAGTTATTGACCATTCGGCTGGCGTTTGAAAGTGCTGCATGCAATTCTAAACCTCGTGTCATAGTCAGCATAACAATAAAAATGAAATGCGGTAATAAATAATAATAGAACTCTTATAGTAACATCTCTCTCTTTGTGTGTGTAGTGTGTGTGTGTGGTGTGTTTGTATGTGTGTTTCATATTAAGGTCATAGGTTAACTTTGTAGTGATGATACTGGGAATGCATCCACCTTGTTTGCTAAGACAGGTCTCACTTGGGATCATTCTCCTCTTCCTACCTCTTCAGTGCTGATTTGCAACAACACGCCACCACACCCAGCTTTTTACATGGGTGCTGGGTATCCACTTCAGTTCCTCGTGCTTGTGTGGCCAACACTTTACAGTCCAAGCATCTTCCAGCTCCTACATTAGACAAACTTCCTTCTGTAAGATGTGTCTACACATTCTCATTATTGGAGGATGATAACCTCAAAAAATGTACAGAATCCAAACAACTTTAAATACTAATCACAGTCCAGTTTGTTTTGTTTACATTAATTTTCCAAAAGAATGTATAACTGCTTCCCTTGCTCTTTACTCCTTCAACCTTTTTGGAATTCATGTAAAAACATTTATAAGGGCACGATGCACTTTTTTTCCATGCAGTCAATTTTTCCTAATGACCGTTTATAAACTTTGGTGATGCTGAGAAGAGAGTTTTTCTGCACCAACATAAACATCTTGCAAGAGCTTTGCCCTTGACCCTCTTCCACCAAGGGAATAAGTATTTCTAACTAATGTGTTCTACTAGTGACCCATAATCAACACACCCTAGCACTGCCATTCATGCTTCATTCTGCTCATCAGCAATTACCACAGTGAAGTCTAGCCTCAATGCAATATGCATGAAGGACAGCAGGCTTCTTTGGCTTCTATAGAAGGGAAACTAACGTCCACTAAAATTGTCTATTGACAAGTATAAAGTTGTCTGTAAGAAAATCAACTCATCACCAAATTAAGATACAGATGCTAGAAAGTGCCTCTATAAATGCCCTTTCTGAAATGACATTTATAAAAATCCTAGATATATTCTCACAGGGCTCTTAATTTTTTAATTCTTTGATATTAGAAAGGTAAGAGGAGATGGTTTTACAGGAAAGAAAATACACTCAGCTTCAAAAATTACAGCCTAAATATCAACCTATTTCCTGGTAATAGAAGTAATACTTTTTTCAATTTTTTCTTCTTCTAATCAGATAACACATATTGCAGAATGCAGAATTGCCAGCCTTTATTGTTTACATCCTATTTATTAAACTGTATTTTATTAAAATGACTAATATGTAGCTAAAAGTTCATCATCCCCTGTGATTATGGAAATACAAATCAAAAATATTTTGAGATTTTTTTTCTTACCTATGTCAGACTGTCAAAGGTCAACAAAGCAACTATAAACAGATACTGGAGAGGCTGTATGGAAAAGGAAACGTTTACTCACTGGTAGTGGACTGCAAACTGGACCAACTCCTTGAAATCAATGTGGTGAATCTTGAAAAAACTAAACATAAATCTACTCTATGGCCCAGCTATATCAATCCTTGGTATATACACATAGGGTTCAACATTCCATTCCACAGATAGTTTCTTACCCATGTTCCCTGCTATTCTATTTACAATAGCTAGGAAATGAAACAAGCTAAATATTCTTAAACTAATAATGTGTAATGAAAATGTGGCATAAATATATAGTTGCACATTATTCAGCTCTAAGGACAAATGAAACCTGAAATGTTCAAGTCATGTTGAATGAGGTAAACCAGACCCAGTGAGACAAATGTACAATTTCTCCCTCATTAAAGGATTGTATCTCCAAGTCTTCAGTGTCAGTAGTATATATTATGGAGTACATACAGAAACAAATACAGTACAAGGGATCATTGCCAAGAAGAGAGTGGACAGATGAAAAGATATGAAAATAGCAGGGTACAAGGTGATCTGATCAGGGGAAAGGGGGGGCTCGAGGGAGGTTGATGGAGCTAAATACAAAAAAAGATGGGTATAATAACAAGGAGGTCTGAAAAGGTCATAAGGAATTATGCTATTAATTAGCCACATAAAATACCTCTAATATAAGTCAGTGTATATATTTACATATATAGTTTAAATAAATTTTTCCTATCTGAACTTACTGTACCCCCTCAAACAGCCATAGATCATCTAACATAAACTCCAACACCAGGCTTGAAAAGGCCCCTTTTGAGTTGTTTGTCTTGGTTGTCTGAGAAACTCCCCAAAATATTATAATCTATTGTTATTCCATTAGTTTTCCTGAGAGGTCAAATGTAAGTCACTATTGCTAAAGACATCAGGGATTGCAGACACAGGACCCTGAGCAAAGAAACCTTCCCCCTGAATTTTCTGCTGCAGAAAGTGTCATGCCAATTTCCTATGGAGGGAAGCAGCCAATATTCCTACCCTGTGAACCACAGCAACTAACCAGTATGGCATGATAATTCTAAGGGCACAAAATGGCATGCATAACTTGGTGGTAATCAGAAGCTCTATAATTATATTTAATGCCTGGTAAACGAAAGGAAAATCATGTGTCCTGGTAATGGGTAAATAGCCAACTACGGGAGACTAGTGAAATCATGGATCTTGGAGGAGAATCTACAACCAGCACTGTACTAAACAGCATAATTCCTAATAACAGTCTAAATATTTATCCTTATACTCACTGATAAGTGCATCTTGTCCTTCATCCAGAAAATTTCTCTTCATATCAGATGGAGGCAATTACAGAAAGGCACAACTTTTCAAAATGAAAAACTATAGACTCCGGTCCTCATTAATACATCTACAACACCACTCCTGCATGTAAGACTCTAGGATAATCCTGGGTTATGGGACAAAAATCTTGTAAGAAACAGGAAAACGGAAAGTTTTCTGTGAGATTGTGTCTGCTAGAAAAGTCAAGAAAGTCTCACCAACATGATTGACAGAACATGACCTGACCAAGAAAGACACCAATGAGTATGACAATGTAGGAGGTGGAAAGCTCCGAATTACTCAACTCTAAACAAAAAAAAATTATAGGCAAGTAAAGAATGCTGAAAGCAGGAGAAATAGTCTTCTAAATAGAACAAACTAATTTATTATCCAAAACTAAATGATCAAACCTGAAAACTTAAATATAAGTAACTTATCCACAATGAGCAGGCTTTAATTTTGTATATAAGGATACAGAGAGAAGGACAGACAGAAATGGTCATATATGAAACAACAATTAATAAAAGAAGCCTTGAATTCTGGAAGGAGGGGCATGGCATAGGAAGGTTAGACAAAGGAAAGGGAAGAGGGAAATAATGTAATTATAAAAATAAAAAATATTTGGAACATACACCTGGTCATTTCTTCCAGTCCTTCAACTTAGCGCTGTGTATCAACTTCATAGAAAACTTTCGACACCTATCCAGTTCCTGTTCCTTTTAGATGGGAAGTCAAACAGTTACTTGGAGTCTTTTAATAATTTTGTATGAGGATTTGATCTCTTTTTAATTCTCTTCAGTAGGTGGTCAGCTATATTAAAATATATCTTAGTTTAAATATTTGCTAATATAAACTTAATGCTCTATTATGTCGTTACTTCTAATTTAGTGTGAGAGTTTTTCATTGAATACCTGCTAATAAGCATGATTGCCATGTGTATACTTCATGACTCCAAAAGGAAGGTGGACTTTGAGATGTACTTTCATTATTTGGTGTTAGGGAAAGTGCTGTATATGTAGAGCAGTTGTTCTATGTTAAGTACAAAATAGCCTAAGCTATCTGTGCAAATGGAGACCAACAAAGAACTATGCTTTGTAGCTACTTGGTTCAATGGGAAACATTTCCTCTTGGAAAGAGAAAGAAATCTCCTAAGTTGCATCATACAGCACCTTTTCATCTTTTCTCAACTGTCAGAAAACGTGGAATATAATTGAAGACACTTTTATAGTTTCTAATACTGCCATGTAGGAGAAGAATAATCCTCACAGGACATTGGTTGAAATCAAGTCTTGTTTTTGCTGGGACTTGGCCTCCTAGTCTTTGAGTCACCACTATGGAATGTTGTGGATTCCAAGCTGTGTTCCCTTTGGGTCACTTCCTCTGAGTTGAGTTCCTTTCACATCTACATATTTTTTAAATCTCTGAAGGAAATGACTGTCCGGTTTTCTCACTCATTGTTCATATGCGTAGTCACCCTGGGAGGTCTGAGTCACTATTTTCCCACTATACATCGTCAGCCTTTGTTCCTTCCTTATTCCCTGGTGTAATCTCCTCTCTATTCTTAACTTTCCTGTTTCAAATTTCCTGCTGTGCCTGTACAGGGGGAAGCATCTCTCTGGAGTTCATATTCTCTCTCTCTCTCTCTCTCTCTCTCTCTCTCTCTCTCTCTCTCTCTCTCTTTCCTTTGCCCCTCCTTCCTTCTATCTCTAGAGAGACTATGAAGGAAATGAGAATGTCCTTGCAGTCAAGAGAAAGAGGATAAAAATGATCCCTTTGATTTTTTTATGCACCTGCGTCTCATTACATAGCATCCCATCTTTACACAAACTTTACCTCCAATTTAGCTACTGTGTCAAAATTAGAATGTACCTATTAATAAATTGTAACTATTCCCTGCAAGTATATGCAAATGCCTTGTGCTCACATTCCTCTCTCATGTTTAGGAAAACTTGTCTTGCTTATCACAGCTTTCAAAGCAAAAAACAAAAAACAAGAGCATCCCTGGGTGTTTTTATGAATCATGTGTTCTCTGAGGTATAATTTTGAAGCCCTGTCTTGAATAGACCCAATGCCCTCCCTGTCATACATGAGAACATTCAAGGTCACTTAGCCCTTGTGTTCTTTGAATGATTATAATAAGCAACAATATAATCAGGTATTGAGTAAAATCTTTACAATATCCCTGAAACACAACAGGACCCCTGGTTCTTCCTTTTCCTGATATGGCAATCAAGATGACTGCAAGCTTCCGCTCACAGTTTATATTTGCTTTCTCTAACTGGATGGTGTGAGATTGACCTGGAAACCCAAGCCAAGGTCAGTCACCTCTAGGTTAGCTTGCGGCACACTATTTCAATGCTGCTCAAAGATAGTCTATCCCATTGATTTCCCCTTTAAAATGTTTATTTTTTGTTTCAAGAACACAAGGAAAATTATGGAATAACTGTGTCTTGTACTGTCCCTAATAAGTTTACAAAATCTTTTGTACTGGATCTGAAGATGATTCTACATACATACCATTTACATCAAACAGCACAGAACAGAATGAAACTAATCAAGCAAAACAAGAAAAACTAAACATAAAGGTGGTAGAAATGTAAACAGGTAACATTCTATAGGGGCACCAGCTCCCAGGGTGTAATGGTTAATGAATGCTCTGGGCTCTGAATCAAGTGGTCCGAGTTCGTATCTCAGTGAAACCTATTCCTTGAGGAGGAGACCTGGTCAGTCATCCTTGTCAACTCAGACCATGAAGCCCAGTATAAAAAAGGGCTTCAGCATTGTAGGAGACATGTTTCACTTCACTTCACAGGTTATATTTAGGAGTGGTTATGTACATACATATAAATACAAGCATGTAACAATAATTAATAAAAATATTCAAGAATATGAACGAGCAAGGAGGAAAATTTTAGAGGATTTGGAGAGAGTTAAGTGTGGGGAGGGAGTGATAGGATTGTACTATAATCTCAAGAAAAAAATAGCTTTAGAATGCATGCTTACTACTCTTTGTTCCTATTTTTATTTATTCTCTGATTTGGGATTTTTCCCCCAAATGATCACAAAAAATATTCAAATTTAAATTATTTTACACCATGAGTTAAAGAGCACATAAAAAATACATTTTTCTTTTATAGTAACATGCTGTGCATGTGGCTGCCAACCAAGACTTTGTTAATTCAGGAAGCAATTAGGTTTCTGTCTATGTGAATATACACATATGCTAGGCTATATTAATACTTTTAGTAACTGGTGGACATAGATCCTTGTTCTATGTTACATCAGAGGATGGTGAAATGGCAGTACACGGAGTTCCTCGAAATTTCATACTTATTGCTCTTATTTGCATGTATTGTTTCATATATAAAACAGACATATACTTAAAATAAAGCATCTATACAACTAATGGGGCCCTCAGGTTATATTTTATTTTCTCAAAATATCAAGCAGGAAAGATGGCTTTGTCAGCTTGAAAGTCCTTTGGAAGGAAGAGTATTAGCCTTTGTGGCATATGGTGTCTAGACTGAATCCTACACCCACACATATGAAAGACTAACACATGAAGATTGCAAGAAAAGGCTACATTGTTTTTCATCATTATAAATACAAAATTAAATTGTTCTGTTTACATTGCAAGGTGACCTGGAGTTGGTATAGGTGTAGAGCTAGGCATAGGCCATGCTAACGATTTTAACATTTCCAAATAAGAGACTTGTTTTTCATTAAAAAGTCTACAAATCATAAAGCAGTCCAGAAGTATTTCTTCTCAGTAAAGTAATTTACATTTTCAAATAAAATGTAGAAACCACAGTGGCTAACATAAGCATCAATATTTTTCCAAGATCTTCTGTCCTTCATTAACAATTTGTTAAGGCCAAGTATCCACTCGCTTGCTTCTGTGTTTGTGAATATGAACTTGAGTAAGGTCTATAAACACCTACGTATCCATACATTTTAATCAAAGTTGTCAGTTGCACATGCCATTCTGGGTTTATGTTTTCATCCTCAAAATAAAACCTTGGCCTCATACATTCAAAGCAAATGTACCATCAAGCTGTATTCTTGCTCGTAATTAATTATTAACATTTGAATATTGGCTATCAGAGGCAGGTAGGGAAAATCTCTGGGGGAAAATCTAAAAGCTTTGTACATAGATAGCAACTACTTCAGGCATCTTAAGTAGATACATGCATTCATTACTCCTGAACGCAAAGAAAGAATGCTGAGGATGCAAACCATTAATTATGTGTATATACAATTTAATGAACACCCAAAAGCTAAAATAAATAAATAATGAAAATGGAAATATAATAAAATAATCCAAGTACTACTTCCTAGTCAGCTTCATATAATGCTTTAGGAAGACCATCTCTATTTGCTGAATTCCAAAACTTATATAAATATGTAGGCTGATACAATGATGTGAGGGCTTGGAGAGCTCAGTGGATAGAGCACTATATAAGCCTGAGGACGTGAGTTTTGATTCAAGCACTCACACAACGTCTTGTCATGGCATCATTCATCTGCAATCCTGGCTCTAGGGTTGTGGAGGCAGGAGGAGAATACTCAAATGGCAAGCTCCAGGTTCAGTGAGTTACTCTGTCAAGAAAGATATGGTCAATATTGATAGAGTCAACTAAATAACAACCTCCAGTCTTCTCAGGCACACACACAGCTGAGCATATCTAACACACATGCTCATATACAGTACATACATATAATAGTAATAATGATAAACATACGAAACACACATACAATAGTAATAATGATAAACTCTCTGAAGTATTTGGCATACAGAACTGATAGTGAGAAATACCCTGCACTACAAGAATAGTTTCACTTATGAAAGCTTTTGAACAAAAAGAAATATATAGGCTATTTCAGGTTTCATTTATTTATTGGATGAGTTAAAAGAACACTAAATCTTCCCAATAAGAAAAAATTCCAAATTTATCAATAACATCAATAATATAAATGTCTGTAGCAATTACATTTCAAGAATATAAAGGCTGTAAAAAAATAAAAAATCTATTTTCCCAAATGATCTTCTAAAGACAGCACTTAGAGTTGTTGATGAAAGACTTTTCTCCATCTTGCCTGGTCCCACTGGACAGGTTTCTCTCTACTCATTGGGTCCCACTTGCTACTTACTGCAGCTGCTTAGGAAATTATCCCTCTGAGGTTTATCACCAGTTACAATTGTTTGCTTAGTGTCTTAAGTTTTTTACTGGCTAGCTCTAACTATTAACACATTTCTGTTAATCTGACTTAATCTGTAAATTAACACAAGGGTGTGACTTACCGGTGTGGCATGTTGCTCCTTTGAAGAATACATGGCATCTCCTCAACTGTGCCTACTCTCTCTCTGTATCTTTACAAAGTTTGAATGCCCCACCTGGTTTTACTCTGCTAAGTCACTGGTCAATATAGCACTAATAAAAGCAATACATATACAGAAGGACATCCTGTATCACCTCCCCCTTTCTATAATTAAAAAGGTTTTAATTTTTGTATCTTAAAATTACATATAACAAAAGTTATCAAGCAAGAAGTATAATTATAACATTTTGTCCATTTGCATTGGAGAAATTCAGAGAAAATGCTCCATTATCTATCCTATCTTGGTGAGCCCAAAGTCTTGTACCTTATTTACTTTCTATCATAACTTGCTTTCTGTGTCTGGTAAACTGGGAAAACTATAACTATCTAGTCTTCAGCTCCCTCAGAGACCCAAGAAGCAAATGATATAATCTAATCATGATATAAGCAGGAAATACAAGCAAGTAGCTTCCAAAAAATGTAAGAAATGAC
>JAQHUG010000030.1:11178043-11215907 GCA_028555095.1 Dicrostonyx torquatus
CCGAGATGGAGGGGGGAGGGCCTAGGGCTTCCCACAGGGCAGGGTATCCTGCCCCATCTTATGGAAGCAGGGGGAGGGAGATGGGGTAGTGGGGGAGCGGGAGGGCCTAGAATAAGGAGAGGAAGAGCAAATTTTTCTTTTAACAATAAAGAAGAAAAAGAAAAGAAGAGAAGAGAATTAATGGTAAAGCTATGGGCAGACACGATGAAAGCCCCTTACACAACCACAGCTTCCAGTTACAGCAATTCTGAGTCTCAGAGGCAATTTCTTTACCAAGCATTTATTTCAGCTCACTGTTCCTTTTTTTTTCAACAAATTCAAGAGACTGTATGTAATATTTCATCCATTATAGATGTCCAATTTAAAATAACCTATACTACAAGCATCATTTAAGTTATTTTTCTTTTAATAACTTCATCTGGTAGTGTATAGTCAGTTTTAAATTTCGATAGTTCTTTATTCTAGTATTGTTTGACCAACCATTACAGTTTGTGGACACTCTGAAGCTTAAATTTTTGGGGGCAATAGCATATAAAATCATAGCATGAAACCAACCTTAACTATTTTGTTGCACAGAATATGAAAGAATAAATCAAATATATATGATCTCCCTGGAATTAGCCATTTTAATGATTTTATTAGGTACAAGACAGTAGGTCAAATCATTAAATGCTACTGTAGTTTCAGTTGACTATCAAAGGTTGTCATAGTATTTTAAATACATTATTTTATTGGTTTTGATAATTTCACAAATGCATTTAATGTACTTTGATCTTATTTATCTCCACATAATTCCTCCAAGATCTAGAACTCACCACCTATCCTCTTCCAACTCTGTATCCTCTTTTCTTGTTTTGAAAATAATTTGCCCAGTCCAATTTGTACCACCCACTAGAGAATAATCAACCTATTAGGTACGACATCCTCAAAGAAAGCTAATTCTATCACCCCCAGAAGCCAGAAACTGTTGATAGCTCTTCAGTTAGTGGTGGAACTTTTGAGTGCCTATCACTTCCATGTTAGAACATCTACTGGCTTGATCTTGTGCACAGTCTCTGATTGCATTGGAATTTTGATTGAGAGTACACTGAACCTATAGCTTGCTTTTGGTAAGTTGGGTATTTTTTACAATACTAATCTTTACAATACAGGTGTGTAGGAGGTCTGTCCACCTTCTGCTGTCTGCTTTAAGGTTTTCACTGTATACAACTTTTGTCTTTTTACATAATTTTTCAAGGTGCTTTATTTTTTGGTTTGCTTGGTTGTTCAGCTGGTTGTTAATTTTTTAACCTACCACTTTGAAATTGTTTATCATGTGTAAGAGTTTCCTGGCAGGGTCCTTGAGATCTGTCATATATTGGATCACACCACAGGCATTCTTTATCTTCTTCTTGTCCCGTTTGTGTCCTTACATAAACAAACTGAGTTAAAATAAACAATTTCATTGTTAAGTTCCATTTACTAGATTATTTCATCTCAGAAAGCACACACACAAAACTAGGAGCATACAATGTCTATTCTGTGTACTAATGGTGGTTATCATGAACCTGAAAGCCTGTTTTTATTCAACTCGTTTGTATTGATCAGACGGAGGCATTCTTTAGGACTGCAAAATGAAAAAGGGACAGAAGAGGGAGGTGGAGAAAGAAGATAGGTAAAACTATGTAAAGTCAAGCCTTGAAGAACACGGTCAAGTAACTCCCTATGCTTTCTATTGAAACAACAAGACAATTTTGTCTCTTCTTCCATGCTGCTATTCAGCAATGTGTTTACTCATTTCTTCCCTAGATTATTGCTTTCCACCGCTGCTTGGATGGGAAATTGCCACTCTCCTGTGTTTTTACTGGAAGGCAAAAGCAGAACCAAAAGCCAAATCTCCACTGGGGGTTACAGATGTTTGGAGAGTGCACACAGATTTTCACAGCTTCCAAGTACTGAGCAACCCGTGCTAAACATCCTTTTGTGTGTCATGATTGAAAACATTCATGAAAATGATTTTCCACTTGAAAATGCATAAACAAAATAGTGATAATGGGAAACAATGAAAAGTACTTATTACAGCTGAACTTTTTATTTGCCATCCTTCTGGCATTTCAGTGTTTTGGGCAGTGCTTAGCTTGAGGAAACTTCTCTCCCTATGGGCCACTGAAGCCCCTTTCCGCACTCCTCCTGGAAGAAGAGTAGTACTTAGATCATGAAATCTGTAATTATTTCTCATATTCATTTCTGAACAAGGGCTCTATTTTCAGGATCATTTCTCTTAGCTAAAAAATAGTATAGGTATTGTTACATACTGAAAATTAGCTTCTCTCTTTTTGATTTACACTAAAATGTGAGATGTGAAGAACTGTATTTCTTACTCTAAGGGACACTCCTAAAGAAAATAGTTAATTCTTTCAGAAGAGTTTTATACAACAGCTTTGGGTCTTGGGGAATGTAGAAACCACAGTGGAGTACTGGTGGAAGAAGACTTGATACATGGGGACACTGACTGTCTTGGCTTTCAGAGAATTATAAAATTCAGTGGTAAAGTGAGTGTTGTCTTGTATGCTTAAAATCCCAACACTAAGAAGTCTGGGGCAGGAAGATTGAAACAAGTTTGAGTTCAGCCTTGATTACATTTGAGTTTAAGTCTACTCCAGTGACACAAAACATCCTATTTACAAGAAACAAACAGACCAAACAAATTGTTGTCGTATTGGTCTAAACAGTATTCAAAGAAATAGAAGCATACATCAGAGGCATTTTTTTTTTGCAAGGGGTACTGTTTCTAAAAAGCAGCATTGGAGTTTATATCAGATCACATGGAGGCAATAGGGCAAGTTCTCCAACCACAGAACTTCATGGCATCAAATCACTCTGTGCTAGAAATGCAGTCGTATGTGTGCTTCATAAACAGTGCTTTCCAGAGAATGCTTGGAACTGTAAGTAATCTGTGTCCCCATGATGGTTCCCTCAGCAGTTCTGGAAATATGCAGAGTGCATTTGGATTGGAGAACAATCCAAAAGTTGCTTGATTTCCAGCAGGAATTAAATTAAATGGTTTGCTTGCTTCTTTTCTTTGAGACACTGAAAAAATAGCATCACAAAGTAATAAAAGGCACACTTTATTTTATTAAATCCAATAGTGACAAAGCTGCTCTTTGGTTTTTCTTGACCATTGATGTCAGATGGTTAATAGAACTGGAGAAGGACAGCACCTCACCATGAACATGGAAATGCAGAAACAGATTCTATTGGAAGCCATGCCTGTTGCAGGAAGCAGAACCTGGAAGTGAGAACTGCATTTCTCTTTGGGCCTTTTCATGACCTCCATACAATCTGTCTGCAGTTAACAAAGCTGGAAATTTCAATAAAGCAGCTAAGATTGGACCTCAGTCAGTGTTTTTCATTTGGAAATTTACCTTTTCAGAGTTTTTTTCCTTTTTCTATTTTTCATATTTCCAAGTTTTCTGGCTTATATATCAAATCTTGAAGGTTTTCACTGGTTTTGCTATGTATAACATAAAGTGGATTAATGCATAGTTGATATTTGTATTGTTTTTCTCTCATGGAAACTTTTCTTTTACAGTAAAGTTAAAACACACATTTCAGGGGCTGGCTGAGAGTTGGTCAGCTATAAAGTATACTAGCTGCTCTTACAGGGAACCAGGAAACATCCTCATCCCCCACTTGACATCTCACATCCGCCCTTAACTCCAACTCCAGGAGATCCAACACCCTCTTCTGGCATTTGAGGAACCAGGCACACATTTCACACAGAAATATATATGCAGGTTAAAACACGCATCACATAAAATAAGAAAACAATTAAATTGTAATGGATCTTTAAAGGAAACACAGTGTGAGTCAAAGTTGTATATATTTGTGACATCAACTCACAGTTTATATATCACCCACATCAAGATACAGAATTCTAAGTTTACTCTTGAAGACCCCTTTATGCTCTTTCAAATGATCTGCTTCTTGGTCCTTTCTTCTGGTTTGATTCTCATAGATGACATCTGCTTGCTATTGTACACAAACGGCATCTTACCCCATGTTTTCTTTGTAGTCTTATTTTATCAAGAGAATGCTGATAAGATCTGCTTATTTGGTGTCCTGAATTAACTCACTGTCATGATTATAGAGTATTCCATTCTTCAAAGAACACACTGATGATCTTTCAATTTTTGGTTGCAAATAGTGTGCCAAAAATACTGCTGCTGCCTTCTGACCAAAACATGCACAATTTCTTTGAGCATATACTCCAAAGAGAATACTTAAATAATGCAACTGTGAAACATGTCCCTAGGAGTTTCTCACTCTCTTACCATCCATATACAAACACGAGAGCTCTAATGTATCTGTATCTTTTCCAATACTTGATAATACCTACTTAGTGTGTTTTTGCCAATTTTATTGGTGACCCAGTGACTTGTAATAGTCTGTCTAAAGTAAATCAATGTATAAAAGTAAAATGATTGAATCTGGTCTTTCCAAGATATTTTATTTTATTGTATTTAAAAGACATAAATATTATATTACAGCTGATAGTTCACTTAATCCTGGATCAACAATCTCTGTAAAATTATTCCGGATGATCTAAACCTCATAGATATGTCTGATGTTTCTGAATATGCCAAAATGTGCAGCCTTTGGATGACCTCCATCAAGTGTCTCAGTCTTGACATTTCCTTTAAGTTGAAATTCAGGAACGACTCATATGGTGTGTTAGATCCAAATGTAGTTTATAATTCTGTTTCCAAATTCAAGTAATAAATGATATATAATTGATTAATAAAAGCAGCTGGTCACTGAACCAAGCTGTCAGAATATTGCATAAAGATGACAGTTTGTACTGTATATGAGAAAAATTAAGATGATATTTTCCTTTTATTCTTTACATATCCTTCTTTCCTTTAGATTAGTGCTGCTAATACTCCATGCTTATCTGCAAAAAAGGACAAACCCAAAAGTAAACAATACGGTATTTGTAGACAGACCATGGTGAAACGGACTGTTTTAATCCACAACACATAAAAAACTTGTACACTGGGAGGATAAAAGCCAGATAAAAATATAAAATGTGAAGGGAGAAGAATGGGGACTTAAGGAATGCATCAGATGAAAGGGTAAATGTTAACTAACCGGGGGCCGGGGAGAAGGTTCAATTAGTAAGGACTGGCTATCTAAGTAAGAGGACCTAAATTGAGATCCCAAGCACCCTTGCTGAACATAGCAGAGAAAGGGAGACAAGTGGCTCACTGGAGGCTATTGGCCATCCAACTTAGACAAATCAATATTAGGTTCAGTGAGAAATTCAAAAAAAAAAAAAAAGGATGGGTGGGAGGGATAACCATGGAAGAAGACACCAGCATCAGCCTCTTATAACTTTGAAACACACCATAAAAGACTTAAACATCAAATTCTTTTAAAATGTTTGCTCACAGAAGACATTTTTATTTCACTATTATCAACATGATACAATCTTTACCCTGGAATGGACATTTTCCCAGAATATTATAACTTTTATGTCCACGAAAATGAACTAGCCTTAGACACACTTGAACTGAACCCGGTCACTCTCTATCTGCTTTGTTTCTTTCCAAGGAAAACACAGCTAACTAACTGTTTTTCTGGCTGAACACTTGCCTAACATACAATTTTGTTTTTAAAAGACTGGGAGTCACAAGATACCACTTGAGAATTCATTGTGTTCCTCAATTAGGATAATAATGGTTTTCTGTTATTAGAAAGAACAAATAATGGCTACACTAAAAACCCATGAGTTTTAACCCGGTATTTAACTCAAAATCAGTTCCAGACATAAAATATAACTTTTCCCTGGAGGTTTTTAGGGTGGAGTTAAAGAGGAGAACAACATATAACAGTCTTGAAAATGTAAAAATGTAGTTTTTAACCCATAGTTTATCGTTATAGATCTTAAAATTGTCATTTTTTTCCCTAAGAAGTTGAATTTAGAAAAAAAAAAACTCCAAAAAGGCTAAGGAAAGAAAAAAAAGGAAAATGTTATGTGGTACCCATCCACCCACCTGAAAGAATACAAATCTCTGTCTGATTAAGCCATCCCTTTGAGATCAGTCATTGAAGCCACTCAACCTACTAACTGCTTTGTGAGCATCATGGCAGTTTCCTGCTACTCACTAACCTTGTGCAGGCCTAGAGACTGCCAAATTCAAGGGTTTAAAATTCATAACTACTTCTGATCAGTGTCTGGTCAAGTTGACAAACACTTAAGTTCCAAAAAGTGTCAATAGAATAAACAAAAGCTGTTGACTAATTAGGAAGTGCTGATTAAATAAAAGATCAATATAAAAGATCAATAAAAACCCTGAAAATTGTCATATTGCAATAGACTAGGACAGATAATAATTGTAGTGCTTTACAGGGTACACTATGATATTTGAAATTTTCAAAAAATATTTTTAAGATTATAATTGAATTTTTCCCTTCCCTTTCCTTCAGTTAAACCCTCCCAGATACCCCTAGTGAAGTCATGATCTGTTTGGATCTGTGATAATTTTGGCTCAGCCTTTTATGAGATGGAATTATAAGTATAGTTCAAAAAAATGAATTCAGCACTTCATAAATATACTTAGTGTGTGGGGTTTAATACCTTTCTTTTTGTTTCTTAGGATACTATACTATTTTTTAAGGGAGCTATGCCAATTTATCTTCCAATTAATGGTTCACTGGAGATAGCTTTTCTGTGTGTCTTTATTATGTTTCTATTTTTTTTTTACACAGGGATTTATCATCTAACTCAAGCTAATCTCAAACTTGCACATAGCCCAGACTTATCTCGAACTTGTAATTCCACTGCTTCAACTTCTACCTCAAAAATGCATCGGTTACAGTCTTGTACCACCATGCCTGACTCACACCTATTTAGTAATAGCTATTTTAACAACCATGAAGTGGCTTGTTATTGTTTCAGTTTACACTCCCTTTATGTTTAGAGATTCCAAGCATTCTTTAAGCAGTGACATGGCCATTAGTGTGACATCTGAGAAATGTCAGTTCTTTGCCCACTTAAAAGGTCATGTCAGTTTTATTATATTGAGTTGCTTGTATTTCTTATATTTTAGACAATAGGTCTTATCATATGTGTTTCCTATCATATGTGAACAGAAAGATATAATAGACAGTGGGGATGGCAGACACTAAGGAAATAAGGACTTCTAGATACAATAGGACTGAAATGCATATGAACCCACATGAGTATGGCAGTATGCAAAGGGGCAGCACAGGTCTAAGACCGATGAGATCCTAGCTCTGAGAGGAGAAGCAGACACAGCTCCCACTCCTAACCTAGAAGCTATCTCCAGATGATACCTACTGGCCAAGAAAAAGTTAGTTTTCTCCAAAAGAGTCTCATTGCATACTCAAACCATACTTAAGGGCAGGTCCTATTCCTAGTAGTAGATGGTTAACATAAAATAAACTCAGTGGCACTTGGCATGTCTTTTTTTTTTGTCTGCAATGTTTTGTCTAGTCATTCTTTTTAGCTTTCAATGTTTTTTGCTTATATATTATAGTTTTCAAATTTATTTCTGTATCTTTCTGTTCCTGCAAAGTGTGTGTCTCAACTTCTATGCTTCTTACACATTTTCTTTGACTCTTTTTTCCCCTGTATATTTGTTTTATCTTATTCTGGTTTATTTTTATTTTATATGATGATGATGTTTATTGCTTGTTTGTATTCTAATAAAAAATAGAAAGGAAGGTGTAGAATTGGGTGTGTTGGGAAGTAGGGATGATATTAGACAAGCTGGGGGAGGAAAACCATATTCAGAATTATTATATGAAAAAATATTTCAATAAAATATAAAGTAAAATATAATAAAATTGAGAAAGACTATTTGATATGATAATAATGAAGAAACAAAACCAGAAAAATCCATTAATAATATATAGTTCACTTTCAAAAACAGAATTTATATAAAATTTTATCAGATTTTCACTTGGTAACCCAATTAAGTATGAATGAATACATTTGCTAACCTTCAAGTCTCTCAGCTATTTATTTTAGTTTATTTTTAATTTAATTATTTATTTTCTCATGTGCATATATGTATGTAATTATACCCATCAGTCATCAGGAGCCTGTGCAGGGCTCAGAGCACATGTAGAAGTGAGAGAAAGCCAACTGGATTGACAAGGGCTTTTGACACTTCAAAGGCTATCCCCAGTGGCATAGGTCCTCCAACAAGGCCACACCTCCTAATTTTTCAAACTGGTAACAAGGCATTCAAACACATGAGCCTATAGGATTATTTTCCTCAGAATTTAACTGAATGATTTATCTCTCCTTTCCTTTTATTTTAAAAATGAGTATTATTTTTCACAGAAACATAGTGAATTTCCTGAGGAAAATCCCCATCCCTCTAAATTAGAATTGCTTTTTCTTTTCTTTGTCTTGGAGGTACAGACAATTCCACAGTGGTAGAATTCTCCCCTTTACAAAGAATTTTTCAGGTAAATTCCATCTTGTTTAAGCACAGATTTTTTTTTTGTTTTGCCATGCGACATATACACAAATGATAAATTGCAAGTATGAATTTATTTAACCTATGTTTATTAAGTGATTTGCATGTTGCTCATGCTATGTTAGATGAAGTGTGATAAAATATTGTCATTTATTAATTTTCAAAGTATACTTCTGGGATTTATTTATATATATATTTCATATTTTGTAAGGCAAATAATACATAATTATGTTTTTAAAAGGTGATACTATTGAATGAGGCAGTTGTCGGGAAAAACCATGGTAATTGGGAATGTCTTTATTAAAAGAGTTTTAAATTATTGTTAGCCTGCAAGGAATAGTTCAGTGTAAAAATGATAGAAGAAATGGAATATTGTGGAAAAACAAGCCAGAAGGGTCAAGGACCCCAGAAAAACATGGCCCACAAGGCAAGGCTTAGTTGACTAACAGTCAGCTAACTAACAGTGGGCTAACAGAGACTGAAGCAGCTATAATAGAGCTGTATGGGTCTGAGACTGGTCCTCTGAATATATTTTATGACTATGTAGTTTGGTGTTATTTGTGAAACTCCTAACAGTGAGAACAGGGGCTGCCTCTGACTGGTTTGCCTGATCTTGGGACCCTTTTCCTCATTATGTATTCCCATATACATCTTTGATAGGAGGGTATGTACCTAGTATTATTGTAACTTGTTGTGTGGTGGTCAGTTAATATCTATGGAAAGCCGGCTCATGGCTGAAGGAAAATGGAGGAGGAATGGATGTGGCAGAAAGGGAGATAAGGTGGGATGGGCCGGCAAGAGTGGAGGAAGGGGAAACTTCAGTTGGGATCCAATATTTTTTTGAAAGTTTGAAAACAAGAACAAGAGCTCTTCCGGAGTAATGTAAATGCTCACAGCATCTGCATTTACAGTACCTAGGCACCTATGCAGTTCAAAGTTCCGCTGTGTATTTAGCCTTTGATGTATATTTGACACTGCATGTAAATTCAGGAGCAAACAGTATTTATATTTTCACTCAACATATTATTCTCTTCCTTTTTGTTGAACTATGTAAAATAATACTGAAACTTGGGAATATTTTGTTTTATCTTAGCACAACTTAGGTCAGAACCTCAAGTAATCCTATCAAATAATAAAGTTATAATATGGAAGAAGTAAAAGGGAAGGAAAGTCACAGAGAGGCTAAGGATCAATGTAGTTGTTACGTTCAAGATGCCTTTCTGTCTTTCACAGTGCAGTCCAGCAGATGTACTTCTAGAAATACTAAGTCAAATCCAGTTGCCAGCTACCAATGCTGCCTGACTTGCTGTTTCAAGAGGCTGTAATGAAAGGTGGTAATGTAGACAGGGACCAGTGGACCTGTCTGAGAAGGAGCTGTAAGCAAGAGGAGATGAATTGAAGGAAAAGAGGGGGAAGCAGACTATGCTCCTACAGCTCTGCTCCATATCTCTGAAGTTCCCCTGTCACTTACTGGCCTGTCCCTTAATGTGTTTTTCAGTTAACTTCTCTTCATTAACACTGTAAAGATCCCACTATCCTGAACTGTTTCTTCACTGTAACTTGAAAATGCTAAATGTACTTTGCTATCATTGACACCATATTTCTCAAATAGGTTGGCTTGTGTAAATGTTGACACTTTTAAATGAGAACTTAATTGATGCCATCTGCCAGTGACAATCAACAATGTAATGAATGTCTTCATGCAAGGTAGAATTTGAGAGCCACCACACAGACTAGAGTGAAAAGACTCTGTTTGCATTGGTGTATAAATAGTTACGGAAGGAGTTCTGGGCAATTGTTCTCATCCTTACAAAGCTTTGCCGATGATTGTCAATACATTGGCAACTTGGTCTTTATGAGTTTCTAGCGATGACTGGTTGTAATTTGTTAAATATTCTTCTGAACAAGCTAACTAAGTAGTTACCTCTGAGCAATCAATTCAAAAAAGGTTTCATTGTTGAACTTTATCTAAATTCCTAAATCCTTTCAAATATTTTAAGAAAGAATTTTCCTACTGGAACTTTCAGTACAAAATCAAGAAAAAAATTCAAATGGAAAAATACAGTATTGCATGAGGTATCTGAAAGTTGAGGTTTGATGTTAAGGCCAATAATCAAATGTGCATAAATGAGCTCTTTATTGTTTCCTTCTGTCTATGCATTTAAACATTATTGATGTTTCTCTGGACGATATTATGATCATTCATCTTGTTCAGTGCTAAGTATATAGAAAGGTTTATTCCTTGATGTACAGGAGAATTCTTCTATTTGTTGTTAATCCTGACAAAGTTTCTCTCTTTTCCTTCTTTCATTTCTTCCTTTATTTTTTCCTTTAAGATGAGAGGGTTTAATGTCTCAATCTGGAGATGGTGCTGTCTCAAACAAAGCTGAAGCCTCTGATTTTAGAGAAAGTTCATAAGCATCATATTCATGGTACTTTCAAAAGCTACCAATTTCTAAAACAAATAAATCAAAATGGGTGGGGCAAATACCCTTTACATTTTGTCTGGACTTCTTTTTGTAATAATGTTATTACAAAATAAAAATTTTATAATAATGAAAGGAAGGTGAGGTGTAAGCCTCTGAAGAACTTCCAGGGGTTGGTGAACAGAAGGCCTCCTAAAAAGACAGACATAGGACTTACCCTTTATTTCACTCGCTCCCTGTTTCAAAGCACTTGCAGCTACAACTGTGGCTTCAAAGGAACCCAGAGGTCCTGAGCTGTGACCCTAAGCAGACTTGCATCTCTGATGACCTGCAGGTCTTTGAAGTCCACTGTCAATTTCCACGAATAAAGGGAAGTGGTATGTTGCAGGAATCAAGGGCAAGATTTGCCAGAGAGAACTGCTGTCTGTCTACTTTCACAGTAGATGACTGAGATGGGAGGATAAGTGTGTCCTCCACTTAATCTGTGCTCTTGGCTCTATTAATTTTTGTTCCTTATGATAAATAAATACTTTCTGTCTTTACAAAAGTTAAGAAAAAATGTTGAATTTTTGACCAGTTATTCACGTGTCATTCCAAGGTCCTCTGGAATAATGTAGAAAAATGTATGTGTTTAATGACATAGAGAGTAAAGAAAGTTATACTCAGCATCCATTAAAATTCCACTATAACTCTCTGGCCTCTTTATAACACTGTGGTCTCTTTAGAACACAGTTTAATTCAAATACCCATTAAGAGTAGAAAGAAAACACACCTTCTTCCTTCTGCCTTCTCATTATATCACAGCATAGCTACGAATGTGTGAAAAGGGGAAAAAGCAAAGATTCTGCAGCTCTTGGATTAGATGTGATAATCAATCCTAGGTTTTCTAGTTCTTTCTTGTAAAATATCCTAATACATTTTTTATGTTGTTCAACTAATTGTGGATGCCTTTTATTAATGTAACAAAATTGTAAGGAGACACACTATCAAAGTTTTCGAAAGCAGTAAATTGTTTATATACTATATAATAACAGGAAAAGTTCCATGTACAAATTTTATGAGGCCTATTTTTATGTACTGTAGTTTTAGATTATCAGTTTATTTCTCAACAATAATGAGCTATGTTGGGGATAGCAGACTAAAAATCAGCAGTACAATACCATTTTGTGGGAATGTTTCACTATTTTGATTAAAAGTAAAGTTATATAATATATTAAAATTTTAAAAAGAGACCAGGAACAAACTGCAACCATGCCAATTTTGATAACTCAAATTTATTTTGAAATATGAACTCTGAGCTACATTACATTACAATTGATGTTTAACCTTAACATTAACATAATGTTTGCGATAGTATTTTCTTTTACTTAAAATATTTTTTATGTGTGTGTATGCGTGTGTCTTTGTTGGTGCATGTCAGCTTGAGTTTATATATACCTTGTACAAGCATAGAGGCTAGCAGCAAGTCAAGGTCTGTGGAGCTGGAGTTGCAGCCGGTGGTGACCCATTGTTCTGGATGCTAGTCACTGAATCCTGTCTCTCCTCAAGCATAGCAAATATTCTTAAGTGCTGAGCAATTTCTCTATTCCCACGATTTTTTCTTCATTTTCGACTTATTAAGACATTCTTACTATATACTCTGGACTGGTTCTGATTTCCTGATTCTCCTGCTTTTATCTTCCGGATATTTAAGCTTTCATCTATACCCAAGAACTATTTATTTATAAGCAACCACAGCACACTTTCTTCTATAAGATATATTTTCTTATGTTAAAGAGGTAAAGTTCATCTGTGCAAAGCAAAGATGTATGGAGCAATAGTGGGTGATAAGTAGTAATTGAATAAAAAGCAGTTCATATCATCCATATCCTATAATGAGAATTTAGAAAATATTAGTTCAACTTATTTTCCTTAATTGGAACAGTTGAAAAAGACAATAAGATGCACCATTTACCAGAAACTTCTGTGCTAAACAGCAAATACCACCAAGTATATGTTTTTATCAAAAAAAATACAATGGTATTTGCAAACATCTTCAGAAGGACCCAGGTGCTGTGAGCACTTCTATCTCAGACAGCACACCATAAGGAGAAGGAGTACAGCTCTGGAAGAGCCAGGATTACTGAAGCCCACCTTTGGGGTATATTGGGACATCTATATTTTAAATAAGTAGGACTGTCTATGAAATCCTGAGTGGCCCACTGGAATCTTCTAACCTTGAGTTCCACACTACATTATTGCTCAGAACTCAAATATTTTGAGAATCAACGAGACACCATATGTTACCAAAAATCCTGAGGATGAAAAATTCAAATTTATGAATACAAATCAAAATGTTTCCTTTGCTCAGAAAAATAAAATTATTTGCTATCAAGAAGCAATGACAGAAGGATAAGGGATGATTCATAAGAAAACTGTATGCTATGCAAACATAAGAACTTTGTTCTGTATACTCAGTACCCACGCAAGATGCAGGGCACGGATGGTGATGTGGGTATTTGCCTGTAGTTCCAGCATTATGAGGGCAGAAACAAGCAGATGTGTGGCTCACTGGTCAGTCTAGCCAATGGATGAGCTTCAGGTTCAGTAAGAGAGCCTGTCTAAAAATAAAAAAAAAGATGGAAAAAAGTAGGAATAATGTGGAAAACATCAACTTCTTTCCTCCATACATGCACACGTGCGTGTGCGCGCGCACACACACACACACACACACACACACACACACACACACACACACACACGAGAGTGTAAACTTCCAGACATGTTGCTTATCACATTCACACACACACAAAACTACACAGAAATACCAAATTACTCATACACGTGTTAGTTTTTCTCCATAGTAATATGGTAAATGCATCTCCCACATGATTGCCAGTTCATGCACAAGTTGTTAACATGCTAAATTACTGAGAGACAGAGTTCAACATTTGTGGTTTTGCTTGCTTCGATCAAAGTGGACATATTTCCAAGAGAACTGTTTTCACTGGATGTTGTGGCATTTTGCCTAATATGTCTGATGGTGTTTGAATGAATTTTCATATGACTAATAAAAATGCATTTTTTTCTGTTAAATATGTTTTTCTCATAAAAAGTATCTTCTTGTCAAAAAACGGTAAATTTATTTTATTTTTGAAATCCACTCCAGCTTGAGAATGAATCAGTGCCTTACTTTTTCCATGGAGTGGAAACACATTGTCATTGTGCTTTTGTGTTTTCACAGATGTTATTGTCTTTTGCCCTGGATGTGAACCACCCTCACCATGTTTGGCTGCTGTGTGTCTGTACAGTTAAAATTAGAAATCAGGGAGAAAAACATGGCTGATGAAATCTCACCAGTGTGTATTTTCATCTACTTTAATACTAAATATTTGGGGTGTGCCTGTGTTGAATGTCTCTGATCATATCCTAAAGAGTATTTGGGACAATACATTTTTGCTTCCTGGAGGTTTACATAAGGCAATAATTGGACTTGTTAAACGATCATGGGTTGTATTGTTAACATTCATCTCCTTTCCTTATGACTCATACTCCTGAGGACAGCTTTTGAACAGATGATAGATTTACTTTCATGGAAATAAAACTATAAACTTACATATTAATATTCACTAGTAGATATAAAGCAGTTAGTACCCATGTAAGGGAAAGTACTTGTTATTTACTTTATAAGAAGAGAAACTGCACAGTCTTAAATGATGTGGCTCTTCCCACTTCAGGGTACTTTGTTAAGGATGCACTAGGGTTAATTCACAAGAAGCATGAAGGTGTGCATTTTAATAAGATGCAATAACTTTTGACCATGGGTCAATATATTTGGTCAGAAATAGAAATGTAAAGGAAAATCACAATGATAAGAACCCAAGACAAGTGTGTGATGGCACAGAGGGAAGTTGAAAGATTTGGAACTGTCTTGTCCTTCTTCTTGGAACTAATGATCTTTCTAAACCAAAAGATCGTGGTACTACAATCAGGTAGTTGGTCATCCCAGCCTCTTGCCACAGGTAGGTTCACATACTGTCTCTTTACTTGTTTTCAGACCTGCATGAAAATCAGCCCTTCCAAGCCTCAGATGAGGCATCCAGAGAGGAAAATCAAGATAGTACCCTGATCTTGAAATTTGTATAAAATGCACAGAGAAAACACAGCACACAATCTAGAATGTGCCGAGAGAAATCATGAAATAGTGTTGAGTCATCTTGACTGCCAAAGACAGTGCATCGTGTTGCCAACACAACACAAGATAGTGTACGGTTTTATTTATCATCCTAACCCTGCAAGCATTCTAGAAAAAAGTTCCCTAGAGAATCATATCAGTTCCTCTGAAGAGTTCTGTCTAAAACCAAAGTTTTCTGTCCCCAATCAATCTAAGTTTGGTGGTGACCATTACCATCTTCAGATAAATATTAACCAACAGGCCTTGTCTTGCCCACCTCTACAACCCTCAGCTCAGCCAGCAGCTGCCTTTGGGGGCCAGATGAAATTTAGGCTTAGGTCTGGGTTGACGGATTTCAAACAGTGATGAAGACATCTGGCCTCTGACATCCTGTGGCTGGCTGACTTCCATGTTTTACAATGTTTCACTATGCCAAACAGGGCCACGTGAAGTAGCTTTACTCTGGATCTTAGGAAGTAGTCCTAGTTCAGTGACAGAGCACATGTGAGACCTGGGATTGATCTCCAATATTGTAAGTTATAAAATAAAATAAAAGCAAAGGTACTATTCTAAAACCCACCACTTGCTTTCTATATTGTGGCTATCAAGCAGGAATCTTAGGCAGTGGGCCTGGTTGTGTCTTCAAACCTTTTACTGTCTACAGCATTTGTCTCTTTTCAGCGATTTGCTCTTGAAGGTTCTTATTCACGTTGGTTGCATCCTCAATTTATTTTGTGGTCTGAACACTAACCACTGAAGACAGCCTGTGGCCATTGTCTGCTGAACTGTTCAAAACAATCTATTAAATAGAATCCTGTTATTTTAAGAAGTCAAGGCCCATAATTCTCCTGACATTTTTTTCACACGGTTAATGTTGCCAAGACCCTGGGCATTGTTGGGTATAAGCTGTTGTAATCGCTCATGCCAAACTCTGCTTGCCTTTTCAATTGTGGCCAATTTTTAATCCACTCTCCTGTGCTGATGTAGATGTTCCTTTAGGTTTCCTTCCTGATTCAAGTGAGAAAATTCTAGTGTCTCCAAAATAACACAGCAAAATACCTTCATTGCTTATTTCAAGTTAACTAATGCATAAATATTTTTAGAGTATTGTTTCCTGCCAATTGACTGGTTTAAGTGAGGTTATTCTAATTTACAACTACACAAATAATTGAGTGTTGGATAAACATATACAACCTTTTATTTAGGAGTAAAAATATATACAATGCTTTCTTTCTCCTGATCTGTATTTGCTTTGCCGTTATTAGCCTATCTGAACACATTATTCTCTTGGGTATTTGTGGTAGTGTATTCATTTTGAAAATACAGTTTGACCATTACAGACAGCTAGGTAGACCTTTAAATATTTTTTCAGCTATTTATTATTGATTTTGCAACTTATCATGCTTATACAAATCAAATTAGATTCAGTTTGTCTCTTACATTAATATATTATGCCAACCAAGGATGTCACTGGAAAATGGGATTAATGATTTATGCTGGATTTATATTTTGCAGAGAAATCATTGGTCTTTTATGATTTTTTCACCAATGTGATCAAATTAAAAAAAAACTAAAGCCAAGGCAAACCAATTAACTATTGTAAAACTCCCCATGTTAATTAGTTTTCTTTCACTATAACAAATAACAGATAACCAAATTATAAAGGGAAAGAGTTTATTTTAGTTAGACTATGAGATTTCATGTCATGATGTATTGGGTTCATTGCTTTGAACCATTGGTAACACAATTTGAAGTATGTGGGAGAACAAAACTGGTCAATGTAAGTAAAAGAGAATAAAAGAATTGACATCCCAATAGTCACCCAAAGTTGCATCCCTCAGATTGAGACGCTGTTCATCTCCTAAGGCTTTCACTTCACTCAACCCAACAGTAACAAGGTGGACATTAAGGCTTTAACAAGCAGCTCTTGGAGGAGAATTCATAACCAGCTATGTTTTTTCAAAGACTCTTAAAATGTGTAATAACAAGCTACTTGACTCAGCATCATTTATTTGACTCATATTTAGCAAACAAAAATATAAATTTGAACAAAATTGAGAACTCAAAGAACCACTGTTATTTATCAAATCATCTCCTTGAAAATGCATGCAACCTTCTTCTGAGTTATGCACTCCTGCACTAAATCGTTGATTGCTAATTATTACTATAAGCACAATCCACAATCTCCTACATTTTTGGAAAATATCTAACATAGAAAACTCGAGGAATTGCATTGTGAAATGTGAAATTCCAGCCACCTGGGTTTTATAATTAACATTGTTATCTCTATTTTCTTCTTATCTATTTTCTTCATTCTTCGGCCCACATTTCACACAATTACAAATGGGAATTAAGAAGCTGAATTATCTAGCTTTTCTATCCATTAAAGCTTGGGTAGCAGTGTATTTGAACACGGAAAATGTATTAGTACAGTGGCTGCTACAACCCACCACACAGACAACCTTAGGGTTTATGGAGATGCTCAGGAGTTAATAACAGGCACAGAAAAGGGAACTCAGCTATGATAACAGTTGAGGATGTTGCATATATAAGAATAATTGATTCATTTATATAATGAACTTCAATTTCAGCAAAAGACAGACATTATTTACAAGTTCACAGTCTTTACAAAGCTTAAATATGGCCACAGAATCGTAGTCAGGAAAATATGCCAGCCTGACATTTTCAATGTGTCATTGTATAGCCTGTTAACTTGAAGCTGACATCCAGGATAGAGTAAGCTAACTTTCTGCAAATGTGATAACTTCTAAATCAGGCTCATCAAAGTGATATGTGTGATGTGCCTAGTAATAACCTTATTAGGAATAAAACACAAATTCAACAGGTTTAGAGTTCATGGCAGTCAATTCTATTACACACATTCCTCCTTGTGCAGTTTGGGAATTCTCATGGCTTTGTTATTAAAGAGAACAATTTAGAGTCTGCATTACCATATTAATCACACCAAGAAGTTTTGTAGGCTGGATTCTTATGTAAACAGTCAGAATCCTTGATTAATAACAAATAAAGAAAATAATGTGCCATTTATAGATGACTGGCTGTGTCTGAGTGGACACACAGCAGTGCAGGTTATTGCAGGCTCAATAAGGACAAGTACAATCTTTCCTGTGAGATCCCAGAATAGAAGTGAGGAGAATAGGGAGGAGAAATGATAAACAGGTGCAGAAATAGTCACTTTCTGAATGCAGGGTATTGGGGGGCATAAGCATGTTTAGACTTTGTCACTTGATAAAAATCTAAAAAGCATTAAAACCATTGGAAACCAATGAATTTGATTTTGAGTGTTTATTGTTTCTTTTTGTGTGTATGGGTGTGCATGCGTATGCATGCATGAATGAATAAAGCCTTAAATTTAGGTCAGCCATCTTCTCTTATCATTCTTAATCTTAGTTTTTGAGGCACAGTCTCTCACTGAACCTGGAACACACCAATTTGGTTCAACGCATTGACCAAAGAACCCCCGAAATCCTTCTGTCTGGTTCTCCCTAGTACTGACATTATAGTTACATGTTACCATGGCAGATTGTTTTCTTTGTAGAGGTTGGAGATTGAATTAAAAATCCAATGCTTTCACTGGAAGATGTTTTATGAACCAAGCCATCTATAGCCTATATTTTCTGTTATTTTATACATTAATATCTTACTATCGATGTCAGACCAGACTAGTGATATTAAGATAATCAGATCAACAAATGATGTGACTGAGAAAACATAAGGGTTCTATTAGGGGAATAAAAGTTAACTTTTAAAAGTTTTTCAGTATGTTAATGGGGAAATTAAACATATATGACACTGGATATTGAACTATATAGTACATTCTCTAATAGGTTACAAATGTGACATGTCATCTATAGATGGCAACATATTAGTAATATGTTGATTCTTGATTAGGGTAAAAGCACTGCCTTTAATCTCAATACTAATGAACCAAATCAATTCACATTTAGATTTACGCACTGTGGGAAATAGTGGTGGTCATGTGTGGTCAGGTCTAGTAGTTGCCTGGATTTTGTATATGTGTCTTGTACCCATGTGGTGTTTGCATAGCTGGGTAGCTTAATATAGAGAGTTTCCCTTTCTTCTCATCCTAAGAATCCCGAGGTCATCAGTGATATCATATTACAAAACAGTCTATGGGGTCAGGTTCAGAAGCACCACATGCTTCCAACTGTGTCCACAAATACATCTGAGTGTTCCCATCATGTTTATGATAAAGCTAAAACTGTCACATCTTAGAGGTGATGATAGCAGACAGATGGTGTTAGGGACAATGACATGAAGGCATTTTCTATTACTCAGGGTGGTCTGTGGTTAGCATGGGGAGCATAAATACAATATGAGAAGTGGAACAATAATAACAAATCTATGTGACTGTTATACATTTCATGAGACATCATGTCAATATTAGCTTGACTCCACAGAGAACTTGCTCAGATATATGTAACAAGACGCTACTAGATCCTGTGTGATCTATGTACACTTGACAAATCCAAGGAAGAAAAGAATAAACTGATAATCAAGCAAAAAGTCTTTAGTCATGGGAATTTTTGCTATGCTTCATATAAAAGCACATGATGTCTACCTGAATCCTCTCTGCATTTTGAACCCATTGTGCCAATACTGTACATGAGACAACTGTCAGTGACTACTGCAGAAATAACAGACTATTGTGTATTACTAGAATTATTTTTTGGCTTCAAAGATATTCGAATATGTCTACCCTGCTATTGACTACATATCAGACCACAGTTTTAATGACACTATGAGTTTTCTAGTCCACGCAGTAAGCTCATCTGGGGAAAGTGCTCAGGAATGATGTGTGTTTGTATCTGTGTGTATGTGGTGTGTGTTTAAGAGAGAGATGAGAGAGAATGTATAATTCATGTGTTTGTGTATAAATATGTGATGTATGTCACCGTTTGAAGATCCATTGTTTTATAAGTATTAGATATTTGTCAATAAGAATCATACCCAGAGTCAGTTTATTTAAGTAATTAGTGTTTTTTCCTCTCTCAGTAGCTGATTTCACATTGCATAGTAAATCTATTTTACGTCCTTGTTAATGATTTCATGCTTAAATTTAAAATACAGAGAAAAGAAGATAGCATGACACAATGTCCCTCTTCTCTAAATTTGTTCATCAAGTTAGTTATGACATCAATTCTCTGTGGAGGTTTCTAGCAGGCTACTTATCCTAATGACAGCGTGCATTGAAAATTTGGCAAAACAAGATATTATTTGTCTGAGATGTTGTACAAAACAATACTTGATGTAGGAGATGACTACTTCATTGAAATTAAATAAAATTTGAGTCTGCTTGCTTTGATCTACTGGTCAGATATCAGTATGTGTATTCAAATCTCATAGTGTGGAGATGCAGCATGTTTTACTCTCAAAAAATTTTCACAGAAAAATATTTCACAGAAAATTTAACCATTGGATTTTCTTGAGAGATGCTTCATTTTTATCAGCACAAAATTGACCCATTTTATTTGGAGGAGTGCATGTTGGAGTTTATGGGTGACATGGTGACAGATGGTCCTTCCTATGATCATGACTTGGAATTCTGTAACATTGTTACTCATTTTCAAGCAAGTGTCCTGTTTCAGGTTACTTAGAGGGAGTCTTGTTTGTGCAAGATGATAAATGGGGTTGATTTAATGGGCATTTTGTGTGTGTTCTGGCAATTAAAGCCTCTTTAGAACTTTGGTCTTTTAGGGATTCTCAGCTGTCCACTGGAACATCACCCTGTGTGACTGAACGCTGACTTTTTATTTTAGGCAGCTGACCCTCACCTGTTTCATTATTGCTCTTTGTTTTTCTTACAACAGCCCACCTGCTTACACATAGAGTAAATAACCATATGGTCTGCCCTCTAATTAAGAAGTTTACTCTTTGTATAACACAAACTTATATCCCATTAACCTTTTATAAGTGTGAGGACATGGCTCATATCCTTTGGTGTACCACTTTATAGCAAAGGCTGTTCAGATATTCTTGTTGTCAGCTTGGCTAGAAGTGCTGTTATGATTTCAGAACACTGTGTGTGTTGGTACCCATGTGGGTACATACTTGTGAAGATCAGTGGTAAAAACTAGATGCCTTCTTTCCCTTACAAACTTATTGTTTGAAACAAGTCTCTCACTTAACCTGGTGCTCACCATTTCACCTAGACTGAAGTTCAGCCATCCTCCAGTCTCTGCTGTCCTAGTACTGAGATTACAGGCCTGTGATAACACATTTTTATGTAGATGTTCAGGACTAAAATTAGTGCACTTTCTCCATTGAGCCATCTCCCTAGTCCCAGAATCTTTTAACTCTTTTATTAATTGAAGATTACTTCTGTTTAGACCTGTGCCAATGACCACTGTGGCAATACCTGTGTCTTGTTTAATTGTAGATGAAACTTCTGTCCTAGCATAGTACAAAACACATAATTGCTATCCCTACCAATGTGATGAGTGATTATGTGGCTACATACACGATCATCTAGGGTCTATGCCACAGGCTCTGATAGAGGTAGAAGTCACTACAGATTCGCTGAGCATCTAAGGAGGTCTCATGTACTTTCATTGAGATTGTGGCTAAAAGAGCTAGGCAATGTATTTGATGGAAGGACAGATAGGTTAGGAAGAGGTCATCTGACCTTTGAGGTTGTCTGATAAATTGTATAAATTTGATGATATATAAAGTATCCCAAATATCCACCATTGCAGTAACATAGATACTCACTTTAAACATAAACTTTTCAATCACTTAGTAGATGAATAGTTTTGTTCTTTCAAAATATAACTCCAGAGGATGTGGATGTGGCTGAGTGACTAAGAGTGCTTTCTGCTTTCCCAGAACTCATGAGTTTAATTAACAGAAATTCTTTCAATAGACCCCAAACCACCTGTAATTTAGCTCTACAGGATTCAGGTCAATCTTCTGACCTCAGCAGGCACATATGCACATACATGGCATACATTTACATACAAAAATATTTTTAAAAGCGTATAATTCTAAAAATTAAGAATGTTTACCATATATGAGTTAACACATCTCCCAAGTGAATCACGTTCACATTTTCTGTAGATCTATGATCTGCTCAGCCACTTATCTACACAACCATCAACAGAAGATAAGCAAAATGCATTGTATGTGTATAACACAGAATGTTACACAACCATAGCATAGTAATAATGTTTATTTGGTAAACAGTGTAAACACCACAATAAAATAAAGAAGTCAAAACATATTGGTTCAACAACTGGTAGAAACATGCAGAGAGCCACATTGAAACATTAGGCCAATCTCAGGAAATCCTGCTGAAGAGAGGAAGAAGGTTATAGGAATCAGACAGGTTACGGACTTCATAAGAAAATCCACACAAACACCTAACCAGAGATTATAGGAGCTCACAAAGACTGAACTGACAACTTGGGAGCCTTTATGTGACTGACCTAGGCTATCTGCATTTATGGGATGGTTATGTAGCTTGATGTTCTTTTGGGACTCCTAAAAGTAGTATCAGGGGCCGTCTCTGACTCCTTTACTAACTTTTGGGACCCTATTCCTTATAATGGGTTGCCTTGCCCAGCCTTAATTCAGGTGGGGTTTTTAGTCTAACTATAATTTAATACACCATGTTTTGTTGATATTTATGGGAAGCCTGCACTTTTATGAATACAAACAGGGGAGGAGTGGATGGGGCATGAGGGAGGAGGTGGGGAGAGAGGGCCTGAGAGGAGAAAAAGGAGGGCAAACTAGAGCTGAGATATAATATAAATTAATTAATTTAAAAAACAAGAAAACACCCACAAGTTACATGCCCACAATCTAATTTAAACTAGAAAATCCCTCAACTTTTTTTTTCAGGATATTCTACAATTGTTTCAAGCTGACATTTAAAACTAGGTAACACAAAAGTGACTGTTTCTTGGATATCAAGTTTCCTATAACAGCTATAAGCATGCTTTGAAACAAGATCACTATCTTGTTGAAGGCTGTACAGCACTGTAAATTCACTAAACGCTACCGAATTGTGTTTACTAAAACCAGAACTGCAAATGTTTATACATATTTTGATTCAATTATCAGCTTGTGAGTTTCCAGTATTGTTTTTGTTATCTTGATCCCTTGAGCTGTAGCTCAGTTGTAGTGCACGTGCCTGCCACATGTGTGGCCTTGGATGCGGTCCCCAGCAGCAACACCACCACCAAAGAAAATAGTAGAATTATTTTTCAATGATATCTGAATTGCCTGATAATAGACATAGTTTATAATCTAGTTCAAAGTTTTCCAATCAGAGCTGGAGAAATGGCTTAGTGGTTAAGAGCTCTTCCAAACTATTAATGTACCCCCATCCATATGAACAAAGTGTACAATAAAAAACACATGATCATCTCATTAGATACCGAAAAAGCTTTCAACAAAATACAACATCCCTTCATGATAGAGGTCTTGGAGAGAACACGGATACAAAGAATATACCTAAACATAATAAGGGCAACAGACAGCAAGCCAACAGCCAATATCAAACTAATTGTAGAGAAACTTCCAGAGATCCCACTGAAACCAGGAACAAGACAAGGTTTTCCACTCTCTCCATATCTATTCAACATAGTTCTTGAGGTCTGAGCTAGAGCAATAAGATACCAAAAGGAGATCAAGAAGATACAAATTAGAAAAGAAGTCAAATTCTCACTATTTGCTGATGATGTCATAGTTTACATAAGCGACCCCAAAAACTCTACCAAGGAACTTCTATAACTCATAAACATTTTCAGTAATGTAGCAGGATACAAGATTAACTCAAAAAAACCAGTAGCCCTCCTGTACACAGAAGATAAAGGGCTGGGAAAGAAATCAGAGAAACATCACCCTGCACAATAGCCACAAATAGCATAAAATGTCTCAGAATTACTCTTAGCAAACAAGTGAAAGACTGTATGACAATTTCTTTGAAAAAAGAAAGTGAAGAAGACACCAGAAAGTGCAAGGATTTCCCATGCTTTAGGTAGGTAGAATTAACATAGTAAAAATGGCAATCTTACCCAAAGCAATATACAGATTCAACACAATGCCCAGCAAAATTCTTCACAGACCTTGAAAGAATGGTACTCAACTTCATATGGAAAAGCAAAACAAAAAACAAAAACAATACTGTATAATAAAAGAACTTCTGGAGGCATCACAATTCCTGACTTCAAACTCTACTACAGAGCTACAGTACTGAAAACAGCCTGGTACTGGCATAAGAACAGATAGGAAGACCAATGGAACTGAGTCGAAGACCCAGATATTAATCCACACACCTTCGAACACCTGATTTTTGACAAACAAGCAAAAAATATAAAATGGAAAAAAGCATATTTAATGAATGGTGTTGGCATAACTAGATATCAACATGTAGAAGAATGAAAACAGACCCAAATCTATCACCATGCACAAAACTCAAGTCCTAATTGATCAAAGACCTCAACATAAAGCCAGCCACACTGAATCTTATAGAAGAGAAAGTGGGAAGTACACTTGAACACATTGGCACAGGAGACCACTTCCTAAATATAACCACAGCAGCACAGACACTGAGAAAACAATTAATAAATGGGACCTCCTGAAACTGAAAAGCTTCTGTAAAGCAAAGGACATGGTCAACAAGACAAAACGACAGCCTTCAGAATGGGAAAAGATCTTCACTAACCCCACATCAGACAGAGGGCTGATCTCCAAATATACAAAGAACTCAAGAAATTGGTCATAAAAAGAACAAATAATCCAATAAAAAATGGAGTACAGACCTAAACAGACAACTTTCAACAGGGGAATTTAAAATGGCTGAAAGACACTTAAGGAAGTGTTCAACATCCTTAGTCATCAGAGAAATACAAATCAAAACAACTCTGAGATTCCATCTTACACCTGTAAGAATGGTCAAGATCAAAAATACTGATGACAACTTATGCTGGAGGAGTTATGGGGTAAAGGGAACACTTCTGCATTGCTGGTGGGAATGCAAGCTGGTCTAGCCCCTTTGGATGTCAGTGTAGTGATTTCTCAAAAAAATTGGGAAACAAACTTTCTCAAGACCCAGTAATACCACTTTTGGATATCTATCCAAGTGATGCTCAATTGTGCCACAAGAACATGTGCTCAACTATATTCATAGCAGCATTGCTTGTCAGAGCCAGAACCTGGAAACAACCTAAATGCCCCTAAATAACTGAATAATGGATAAAAAATTGTGGCACATTTACACAATGGAGTACTACATAGCAGAAAAAAATAACAACATCTTGAATTTTGCAGAAAAATGGATAGAGCTAGAACACATCATTTTAAGTGAGGTAACCCAGACCCAGAAAGACAATTATCACATGTATTCACTCATAAAGTGGTTTTTAAACATAAAGCAAAGGAAGCCAGCCCACAAATTACAATCCCAGAGAATTTAGACAAAAATGAGGACACAAATAGAGACAATCATAGATCTAATCTACATGGGAAGTAAAAAAGACAAGATCTCCTGAGTAAATCAGGAGCATGGGGACATTGAGGGAGGGTAGAAGGGGAGGGAAAAGATAGGGAGGGAAACAGAGGAAAAATGTAGAGTTCAATAAAAATCAATTTTAAAAAAAAGAAAAGCTTAGGGAACTTTATATAGCTTCTGGTCTAGGTTTGGTTTCCAACACCCACACTGGGTGGTGCACAGCTTTCTTTAACTCCATCCCCAGGTAATCTGGTGCTGTCTTCTGGCCTTTGTAGACATCCACATACATGTAGAATGCATTCACAGAAGCACATACACAAAAACCACAACAGGAATAAATCTTCACATTTTCTGAAAGATGTTAATCTTTCAAATTATTTAGTCATGCATAAGAAGTGTACATATCTTCCTTTTAAACATCTTGACATATTAGCAAGCTCTAATCTGGAAACAAGAAGACATTGGATGGTCTGAAATAGAAAATCAAAACTTGGTAGTATTTTTGTTTATGCAAGAAGTAGAGCAAACACTTACTATTAGTGAATCTTGTTGTCATCCATCTCTAATATTGCATTTGGAAATTAAAAGTACAAGATTTAATCATGTTGTTGCTTCGGCTCCACACTTATTGGTCTTGGCTCTAGATGTTTACTTTCTCTGTGTTTTGAAATAAAATAAAAGGCTTCTATAGAACTTTATGACCAGTGATCTTTTAAGGTTTATAATTTCAGGGATGTTAGGAAACACATGTAACACCCAAATCAGGCATCCATGAATGCACATGCCCACACCCCCAACTGTTACAAAATGTTTTTGAGAAATTAGCAGATGGCTCAGTAGGTAAGTTCTCTTGCAGTGCAAGCATGAGGACCTGATCTGAAATTCCCAGCACTTGTATGTAAACATGGCAGTGACTATACATGCCTGAAACACTGGTGCTTGAAGGGCAGAGACAGCAGGATTGCTAGGGCTTGCTTGCTGACAGGCTGGTTTCATGTTCAGTGGGAGATCCTGTCCCTGAATAGAATAAGGCATGGAATGACAGGACAGAACACTTGATATTTTCTTCTGGATTTCACACATGCACATACATAGAATATAGATTTGCCACACACACACACACACACACACACACACACACACACAATTAGACAAAGAAAAAAGATGGCAGAGCAGAAGGAGAAAAAAATGTTTTTGATATCTCACATCTTCCAGGGTCACTTAATGAAGTGTGTCTATTCTTGGAGATAGTAGAAGCTTAAGCCTTATTAAGTGTTAGCTAAAATATCCAGATGGCTCGTTTCTTAAAAGCAAAGGGACCAGGGCAACTCTGTCCACTTCAGGATTTAACCATCCAAGAATATACGGAAGGGTACGGGTTGGTTTGAATGTTCCCTCACTGGACTCCTTCTCTGTCCTTTCTCAGGGTAAACATGCAGATTTACTTTCAATTAAAATAGTAGAAAAGAACAACTTCAAAAAACTAGTGCTTCTCCCAGCTCAAAGCAGAGGGCTACTGTTTGCTTTTGGTGCTGGGTCTCTTTCCTTCTCACACTTGGAAGGAAGTACATACTGAAGGACGTGTACCAACTGTACTCCTAAGCACCTCTCTTTTGGCACTGGTTCATTCTGTTTCAGAAACCTATGTGGGAGGCATAGTTGAAACTACTACAGAGGTTTGTATTTCAATAAATCATTCTTGCTATCAAGTTGAGAGCCAGGGACTATAGAAAATATAACATATTATGATGCTGAGGTCAGTTAGAAGGTTCAGAAGAAGACCTACGCAGGCCCTGGGCTTAAGACTTTCCACTTCTGTGGAAAACATTCCCCGGAGCTTTTTGGAAGTGGATGACTCACACCAAGGGGTATTTTTAGGAATCCGTTAACTCATATGTAACTGAGATATGCAAGATCCTATTGGAGCAGCACTCTGAGCCGTTACACACAGTCTGTTTTGAATGCTGTCATTGTACCACTGGTATCTTGGTCTGCGATTGAGTCATCGTCTAGCTGAGCAGCAGAAGAAAACAGACAAAGACTGTTGCTACAACAGAACATTTGATAAGATGTTCAAGAAATCAAAGCCGGTAACAGCCTCATATTTATCTCCACTGGGAAGTACCTGACTATTCTGGACTCATCTTGAAACATTTAGTTACATTTCGCCATGCTTCTGTAGATTTTCAGGATTGCACCAAAATATCATTATTGGTGTCAAGATGTCAATATCATCAAATATGCAAAATGCCTCTGGAGTCAGGGCTGGAGGGTGCTATTTTCAGTTCACAGCTCAGATCTTTGGAGAAAGGGAGAAACAGAAGTAGCAAACACTGCATGTACTACATGAGACAGTGTGAGACAAATCTGTCCTAAAGGATGAAGCTTTCTAAATGTATGTGTGTACATATATAGGCAGTATACACATGTTTTCGTACATTCATATGCTTGTAAGTGTATGGTGTCATGCATTTACATGTGAGAATGTGTGTGTGTTCTTATGTTTATATGTGTTCATCTGTGCATGCTTGGTTTAGTTTTGTTTCAAAATCCCAATTTCTATTTAAGCACTGATGTGTCAACTCACCAGAAAGTACATGAATGGTACAGTATTCAGAGTTGAAAACGAGAATCATGTTTTATTAGTAGATAAGGGAAATATTTCACTCAACACCCTGGCATAATAGTTAAGTATGATTTGGGATTGCTGAAAAGAAATTATTGTTTTCTAGTAACAAGAGAGAGAGCTATGGAAGACAGAAGAGTTAATTCTGAGATTAACAAAGCAAATAAAAAAGGTCCCTTTAAGAAAAGTCTTTTTCTTAAACTAATGTTGATTTTTTCCCCATATGTCTGCTTTGTTCCCGTTGCTTTCTACTTGTCTATGTGGATAATTTACCGGTGTTGAATTGCATATATGTCTGATTCTGTAACTATTTCTCAGTAGTGTCCATGTGTCTGTTCACTGTGCCCAGTTTAGCCAGGATTTAACCCCCACTCATGAACTAAAGGGCATATTCTCCTCCAGGCAAAGCCCTGATGGCTCAGAGCTCTTCTGCGCGCTTGTCCCAATGCCATCACTCATCAAAACACATGATGCCTTTTCCGCCCAGCAGGGAGCTACAGCAAGCAGTTGTGGTAAGTAAATTGATATTTCCTCTTAAATAAACAGCCACAAAAGAAAACTGGATCTTGAATAGCACACCAAATTCAAGCCATTACATGGATAACCTTTGCTAAAAACAGAAAAGAAAAATGTCTTACGTGATTCTTACTTGGAAACTTCAACATGGTTTTCATATTTCATTCTGGATTAACATTAGAAATATCTGTCTCTTTTGATGGTATTTTAGTCTGACAATAATTAAGATTGTCTGATAATTTTAGAAAAACATAGCATCATTCACATTTTTTGTAAACATGATCACTTCATCATCTGTGTATGCCCTTGGAGAGTCATTTATAGTTCTTCTCCAGTGGACAGAAGCTCCTTCAGTAGCCAGACAATATCTCTATGTTGTCAAGGAAATGTCTTCTGCTCACATAAATGTCCCAATAAAGGTGTCATCATTGTGGACTATTAAACATCAGAGTAGTTACAAGCTTTGAAAAGTCTTTAGAGGTAAAGAATAATCAATCCTCTACTCTATGACAAACCAAGAAAACAGATAAGTAGCAGAAACAATTTCCAGAATAGTGCAAGGTTTTTAAGTATAATTTCTTTGTTTAGTATATTTCATGATCCTTGTGTCTCAGTAGTATCTGTGTTTTTATGTCTCTGTGGTTCTGTGCCCCTTCCCCCCATATATTGAATTTGAGGGTGCAATGGCCTTAGAGGACAATCTTGATGCAGGTCTCAAATTCCCCTGGATTGAGGGTTTGATGTAGGCTCTCTTGCTGTTTTCCACGGTTTATGTCAAGATTTCTCTTTTCTGTGAGACTGTGGTGATTCTGCTCTCTCAGCTTTCTATCTTGCCACAGGAATGGCACTTATCCACTACATAATTTCCCTAACCATGAATAAGTTGAATAACTTTTTAACCAATAAACAAACAACCTGAGTTCTGGAGAAATAAAATGATGTGGAGTTCTACTATGCAATTCTGATGTAGGTAATACTGTGAAGTTGAGTGAAGCTAAAGGAATGATTTGATCTGAACAGAGTCTAATGTTCTTTGTTTTGACATAAAGTGTCTGCCAAAAATGACAATGTTATTTCAACACAATTGGTATTGAACACTTCTTTTTGATAAGTGGTCATTACCTTTAATTACTTCTTAAAGAAACTCCCAGTTTAGAGGCAAATGATCCTATTGTTTCCCTAAGTAGAAAGACTTAGCTTCCCAATCAGTAGGTAGTGCTGCTACAGATTTGCTGAACCATTACACATTTGAAAAGCTGAGACTATTACTGTCTACGCTAAAGGTAGTCTCCCTCTAATATTTTGAAAATGTACAAATTTTAAAAGTTATTAACTAGCCCAATTATTCTTTTTGCAATGAACTCATTGGTTGTGTGTATATGTACTTAAGTGTAAGGGGGAGTAAGTACCATGTGTGCATGTGTGTGGGGGACCAGATAGCAATCAACATTGTGTGTCATCCTTAGTCTCTCTATCTTGTATATTTTCATTTCCTACAGTCTTTTGTTATTGTTTGAGATAGGATCTCTCACTTTTACATTGTACTTGCTAATTCAACTAGATAGGAAATCCATCAAGCCACAGGATCTATTTCCTTTAAATGTTGGTTCTGAATAGGGGACTCAAATCCTCAGATTTACATAGAAAACACTTTACAGACTGAGCCATTTCCCTAACCACCTGCAGCACATTCTTAGAGCATAATTCTTAAGATTTTATCATTTTCCTCAATTGTCTAGTGATTCATAATCAATAATTTAAAATATTTTATTTATAATTAATTATAAAAGAAAAATATTGAACTACAAATTGTGATGGAAAGGCAATGAAGATAGAAATTAATAGATTCAAAACTGTTTTAGACCTTTTTACTAGCTAACTTATGTGGTTTCTTAAATACAAAAATAACTTTCTCAGACTTTTATTTTATTTTCAAAGAAAAATTGGACATAGATGAATTACATTTTGTAGTTTGTGTGAGCAGCTGTGATTCCCCATTGCACTAGATACAGTTCCATTGTGAGATGTGGTCAAACCGAAGGTTCTGAGGGATGTAGAACAGGACACAATATGATTCATTAGTTGGCTGGAATCATTTCCTAGCACTAAATACAAGCCAGGGCCTCATCAGTTTCCTTTTCTGGAAAAGATGGTGGGATCATGCTTGTGTTTTTTTTTTTTTTTTATTTGCCTTTTAGGATGATCAGGTGACTAACTTTTAACAACTAAAACATGATCTCATGTTCTATATCCCACCTGTAGGCATAAAACACTTTATACAAAAATCCCCTGTACTGTCTCATTCACCACTTTGATCCACAAATTCATGGAGGCTAAGAAAGCACTAAAGTCGATGCAGATGTAAAACAGAGATCTAGTTATTTGAGTCACTTCCTGGAAGACAGCCAGACAGTGATTAGAGACATCCATTCCCATACATTCTTGAGGGGACATGGACCTCTGTCTTTGAAGCAGGAAAAAGAACTCTGCTGCTTTAGAGATCTTTGGGGTGTTTGCTTGTTATAGAAGACAGCATTGCCCTTGCTTCTATATTCTCCTTTTTCGAGATATCTATGTGATAGACTTGACACACTCTAAAACAACTTCCTAAGCTGAGAGGGTAGCTCAGTGGTAGAAGCTTTGCCTTTTATAAAGGGCACATTTGAGGCCTATTGTTCAATTCATAGCATTTCAAAGTTATCAATTGATGTAAAAGATAATTAATCCATCTAAAATGACTTCAGTAGTTAGCAAATATGGAGCCACCGTGTGTGATTCATTTGGCAACTTGATGCTTTTATGGACTTTATGGCTGAAATCTGATAGGATTGACTTTCTTACTGTTTCTTTCTTTATCCCTCTAATCATACGGAACATTGTAGAGCTGCCATACAGATATTAGATAAATGACCTCTGAACATACAATTCTATGTCCATTTGGCCTTCTAAATTTGAAGTCAAATTTCTCTTACTTCATTATTCAGAGAGCTATTTTTTGGCTTATGTCTGAGAGGCAGCCAGGAGTTTTGATTTATACCTCTGTTTTGAAGCCTACACACATTCAGACAGAAAAGAAACTCAACTAAAGAACGGGTGTGCTTTCTTCTCTAGAAGAGCCACACAGAATCTCTTAAATGATACCCTGTCAGGATAGCTGTTTAATTCTCTGAACATTCTCATGTTTCTAGCTTGCAGAATATGTGTATGGAATTTCAAAATACAAAGGGTCTGGGAAGATGGACATTTTAATATTGGTGTTCTGACAAGTATGTGTTTTCAGATGCCCTACTACACAGTATTATCACAGATCTTGACAAGGAGAAAAGATTATGGAAGTAAATGCTTTCTCTGCTTGCTTAGTTGATGGATTCTGACGTAGATTACTGTATTTCTATTTCTCCATATCTCTTCCAATAAATCATTGCTTCTGCTTTAGCCAATGAATTTTATATAATATCTTGTTAGGAAATGAGGATTTCATAACACACCACAGGCTTGAGGAATGTTTCTCAGAGTATTTGCTGTAAAAAAAATGTGCCGATGAAGGCAAAATATGTCCATTTTGGTGGCTAAGAGTTAAGAGTTAAGAACTTGATTGGAGGGGTGGGGTTAACATTACTACAGTGACAGTCTTCTTAGGATAGAGAAGGAACTGTTTAGATGATCAAATTTCCGAGGCAAATTAAATAGACATTTTATAAAGGATTGAAATTTGACATGTGGAAGGGAGAATCACAAGTTACCTGCTTAAGGATTTATTTGCTCTTGAGAGCTATAGCCCTTCAAACAATTAACACTATATGCTGAGCTTTGCTTTCCCCTGCTTCAGATTCAATGCTTTGTAATAGATTCATCATGAGTTTTCTTTCCAGATCAGCCACTAGCAACCCAGCAATTTATCAGCTCAACTTTCTCAACAAGTGAAGAGTTGATGATCTGGATATTAACTCAAAGGCCCATGAAGAAATAAATATGAAAATTAAAATTAAAAAATAGCAAGCAAACAAACAAAAACTAAGACTAGAACCCTTACATGATCCAACAATATTGTTCCTACACATAAATGATGGCAGCTCTGTCAGCAGAGACACCTGCTCCATATCTTCTTTATTGCAGTACTGTACACAAGAGCCCATGTACAGACTCAGCCCGATTTCCCATCAAGAAGTGCATGGATAAAGAAGTTACAATGGAGTTTTATTCAGCCACAAAATATGACATTATGCCATTTTCAGGAAAATAGATGGAAAAGGAGATCATAACGTTAAGCAGAATAAACCAAGTTAGAGAAGACAAAAGTCAGGTCCCCTCTCTCATATATCACAATAAAAGGGAAATGAAAGGAATTAGAGGGCTATTTGTGAAGAAGACAGGGACAAGAACAAGGTAAGGCTTAAAAGATTGATAGTTCAGTTTGAGCAGATTACATGACATCCATGTATAAAAAAAGCCATAATGAAATTCTTTTCTTGGTAAAATGCATATATGCCAATAAGAAATAAAACAATTCTCATGGCTCAACTTCCCAGTATAACCATATTTTAAATTCAAATAAAGCTCCTACAGTTTTTAAAAGCAGCTACTTGAACATTTTTGTTTTAATTGGATTATTCAACACTCAAATTTATCACGCAATTCAATGAGATCAAATGTTTCATTGATTGAGCCATACTTTGAGTAATTTTTCCGCTAGTGCTAAGTAGAAGCATATCATGGGAAGCCCATTGGTCTGAGCGTCAGACATGATTACAAAAGGTCTTGAACTCACATAGTCTTCTACTTAAAGGAAACCATTTCCTCTTATGAAAAATGTCTCCGAAGTTAGCTCTTGAACAGTATAAATTAATCACCAGTTGAAAAGAAGTGTCTTGGATTAGAAGAGAAGGCACACTAAGAAGGGAATTGAAAGTTATGCAAAATAGGCTTTGCCACACGTATTTTTATAGGTCATTTTAGTACACCAGGAATCAGAAATTTGTATGAGTTTTCTATTGCAGAAATAATAATAGCTGTAAGAAATGCAGATTAATTTTACATTGGTGTTTTATAGAAATCCAGTGTGGATCTTAAGTAAAGTCGTGATTTCCATGCCTTGTGGAGTCTCCAGAGAAGAATGTTTGGCTTTAGTCTCCTTGTTTATTTATTCTTTTCTATTTCCTTACTGAATCTATTTTGAACAATGATCCTTGTACTTCAGTTAACTCTTAATGCCTCACACTTAGTGTGTGACCATCTTTTCATGCCATTGTCAGTGTATGACTGCAGTATAATTGTATTATCACCCTGGTCAGTTTTCAGCATTATCCTATCATGTTGGCATTCTTGGTACAAGTATTATTTTAAGATGATGATATTGGAAAAACTATAGACAAAGGAAAAGAGCTGAAAAACATGACCGTTTTTTGTTAGCACAAATCTATATCTGTTAAAGGAATCTCCACTGGAGGGGGAACTGCCCTGCATCAAGAACAGGATAATTACTCACTGGAGGCTCCTATCAGTGGGGAAGGTTTTGATTTAAATTGATACAGAACAATTTATGTTTATTTCAAACATGATTCTAGCCCCTTCCTTCTTCTATTCTTGTTCATCAAGCTATAGAACTAAGTCTAAATCTCAAGACAGTGCTTGAGACATGCTCTAGAGTTCTACATATTCTTTTTGCTAATTTTATGAATATGGGAGATATACCTGTCACCAAAGTATTCTGTATATCTTTTTTGAATTTTCTGTGGCAGAGAATCTCCCCTAAAAATTGTACAAGGGTGACAAAAAATTTTTTCTCTTGTATTTTCCATCATTAATAATCTGCTTGAATAGTTGGCATATATCTGCCTCCTCCAGTTTCAAAGCCAATATTAACATCTTCAAATCTCCCTAACATTGATTTTTCTTTCTCCTTGTTCCACAAAGAGATGCTTACAATTAAATTAGATCCAATTGGATAATTGACAATTTTTCCATCTCAAGGTCAGCCAGTAAGCAACCTGAACTGCATCTACAAGCCTAGCACTCATTGCTACGTTAACTATCTACATTTTCTGATTAGATTTCACTGTGACTGTTAAGGGGTGTCAGAATCCCTGAAATACACTAACGTGATGCAAGGGTTGTTTATGACGGAAGAAACACATAATGAGAGCATCTATTTGCTCCCTATATCAAACCATACACCAGGAAACACAGGGGTTGATCACCTGGAACAGAAAAATCCTTTTCCAGCATGGAGATGGCATCATAGTAATCTATACAATACACGTTACAAAAGCCCTCATCCACGATTACTCCTTATTTATGTACTTTCAGATTGCATTCACTTAAAATTTGAGCTTTCTTTTCTTTACCACAGTAATTTATTAAAACTTTATAACATTTTTTTCCTGTGGCATTTTAAAAGCCTAAGTTCTAATCAAATTTTTGAGATAGTCATCTCTAAATTTCCCTATGAGACTACATGATGGAGAGGTGCAGTATTCACTGATTGGTTAATTTGCTCTTGTCATCCGTATACTTTCAGTATAATTAACAGGACTCTATCCAATGCACATAAAACTGGTAGAATAGAAGCAAACACTTTTCTCCAGTACAACGTCTTCAGCACAGGGCTCATTATTCTGCCTACCAACTGATAACTCCTTTTTAAGATTGAGGGGAGGTTTTTAATTCACATAGTCATGGATTTATCTACTCTACATGGTGCAGACCTTAAATTTAGAGATCTGAACAAACCAGATGATTGTCCCTGCTCACAGGTAGCTACTACTGAGATAAAAAGGCAAACATGGTCTACAAGAACATATTTTTATTAGTCAGGGTTCTTTAGAGGAGCAGAAACAAAAAATGTTTGATACATATTTTAGAAAATATTACACATCATAAAAGAGGATTTAATAGATTGAATTGCCTAATATGGAATGTGGCAATCCCACCATGACCATCTGCATGTAGTAAAGGCTAAGTACCTGACAGTTCCTCAATCCCTGAAATTGGTTGTCTTAGCAGTCCCAACCAGATACTGAGGGCCTGGAGGATTCCAGGAGAACCACTGGTCTTCAGTCCACATCAGAAAGTCAAGAGAGTCGAAGTCTGTCATTGGCAAAGGATGATGATGCAGCTACAGCAGAAACAGATGCACTGTATTCACCGCAAGAGGCAAACCCTGAAGAGCAAACGGTACTGGCTTATTAGAGCTCAACAATGTGGAATTCTTTTAAGCTGGTGCTCACTCTCATGGAGGATCTTATTGCCTCAGTTAATTATTACTGAAAATGTTCTCTTTAGGAGGCAGGGTTTTGAGACAGGGCTTCTCTGTGTTGCAGTCCTGGCTGTCCTGGAACTCACTCTAGCCTAGTCTGGCCTCAAACACAGATATCTGCTTGCCTCTGCTTCCCGAATGCTGGGATTAAAGGTGTGCTCCACCACTGTCTGGCTTGAAGATGCTCTTAAAGGTCCACATTGGGAGAGCCTTGGCTCTTAGTTGGTTCAAGATTCAATCAAGTTGACAAGATTAATCATGACTGGGATTGGAGAAATTTGTTAAGAGTTTCTTGAGTAAGTATAAGAACCCAAGTTTAGTCCCTAGTACCCACTTCAAACGGTGATACATGCTAGAAATCCTAATATTGAGCAGACAGAATCAGGGATATCTCTAGAGTTTGGTGGCTAGCCCATCTAGATGGGTCCAAAAGCTCTGGAGTCAATGAAAACCTTCTATCAAAGAATAATGTGGAGAGCAATTGGAGAAAACACATGCTGTCATCATCTGACCTAGATATCTGAACATGAAGTTGCCCATTCATAAACAAGTGTACATACATGAACACACATGCACACATCAGACTGAACATAACAATAGCTAAAAGGATCCTAGCATTCCCTGTCACCTAATAAAAACTACCTGTTCTAGTTGCATATAAATCTTGGTATTAGACAACGGATAGGGTTTGTTCTATCAGAGTGGGGGTAGAACTTACAGTCCCTCATCCCGGCAGAATACTCCCTAGTTTCCACTCATAGTTCTTGATCTCTTTAGCTTTCACATGAAGAAATCTCTTTAGAAAACAATTAGGGTGCAGATGAAACCTTGGACCCCTACAAAAACAGTTTGCAGAAGGGAGTTTATGGGGTTCTAGGCTCTTGACAAGTAATTGTCTCACAGAAGGACAATCACAGATTTTTTTCAGGCAGGCTGGGGATGTTCTCCACATTTAACTTGTACCTGCCAGAGTGCCTATCAACCTACTGTGACCATTGTGCTTCAGGAAGTAGATGCTTCATGCCCGTCACTCAATTATGCTGCAGAGAAGAAATTTTATGAGGAGAGGGGAGAAAGAGATTTTTAAAATACAGGATAGAATCTAGCAGAGGAACAGTCTTTTCTTTTAATAGTCCCGTTTCCTCTGCTTCTAGTATCTGCTTTACCCCTCACCTTTCATAAAAACTTTTCAGCTTCCCACTGCCGTTTTCTTCATCTCTCTTCTCTTCTCCCACCAGGTTTTTGGAGGGCAAAAACTATGTGGAAGAAAAAGATAAAACTTCTTTTTAAAAATGATCAAATTCCTCTCTGTTGGGAGACATCCTGGCCTTTATGGAGTTTCATATCCCAAGCCACAATAGCACAGCATGTGTGTTTGCCTGGGGTGGGCTGCCTCAGTCTGACCACGGAGCAAAGGTCTCTCCTTTTTCCTCTCATGTTTTATCTGCAGCATCCCACACGGCTGCCTTCCAACACTGCAGAAGAGAAAGAATGGCTTCAACCAGTGTTCACAGCCACAGCTGAGATTTGGAGGTGGAAGAACTTGAAAAGGTGATGAATTCTTTCTAATTAAAGGCAACCATTGGAGAAATATAAAATGGTACATTTTAGTGTCTGATATGTTAGGTTATTTTGAGCATTAAATTGTATTTTTTTAACATTCCATAAACCATTGTAATATTTTGGGGTCATAAATCATGCTCTATCCGGAAAAATGTTTAATTGTTTAATGTGTGCATAAATGTACTGTTGGAAATGATTATAGCTAATCTTACAGTAATGGTTAGAGAACTCTTGGAACACATTAAAAGGAAACACTCTACTTTTGATGGCTATTTCTACAAGGAGAGCCATTTCCTTTAACTCCACAAAAGCATACTTTTTATAGTCCTCTTTGCAAT
>JAQHUG010000030.1:11220129-11231516 GCA_028555095.1 Dicrostonyx torquatus
CTGAGTAGTTTCTAATGTGTATATAATCCACACTTTCTTGATCATCATTATATTTAACTCATACATTGTCCAAAGTAACATAAGTCTAATGAAAACATGTTATATTTAAACTAATATCATTGGGAGTTAGTTTAATATCATACACAATTTTAAAAACTTTAAGCTATTATTCTTATGATAAGATTACAGTATATAAATTAAGTGAATGTAGTATAGCTTCCAAATCTTTTTGGTAACTCTTAGTAAACATAGAAGTAAATCTAGAAGTCAATAAGGAAATTTTCATTAATGGAAACTGAAGGAAAAGGAGGATAAAGTTCACTGAAATATAAAACTGAAGCTTTCAGTTATAGCTTATCAGAGTCTAAAGGATCATCTATATGAACCTAGCTAATCAAGTACTGAATCCATGTTATTAACTTGACCTATTTATCAATAAAATCATGCTTATTTCATGACCTAATATGCATATGCACATGTTTGCTTCTTTGTATATGGTGTCTTGTTTGTGAAACACTATAAATGTTAGAAACTAACAGAATGGCCTAGAGATTTGCCTATCTTACTGAGATAACCACCTAGTAGGCTCAATTTTGTATTTTATAATTTGATGTAACTCTTCAAGTATAGCATATGTACATATTTGAGGCTTATCAATTTCTTTTTCATTGCATTACACTGAAAAATTAATTAGTAACTACAGAAAGATTAGATGGGGCAATGGGTCCTTTAGCTCAAAAAAAGAGAAAACTCTTTTCCTTTATAAACAAGAAGTAAGTGAACTGTGACTGAAGATATACACATACCAGGCTCATGATTAAATCATGTACATGTGTGTTAAACTAGAAGAAAAGAAGACCAGCTGCTTTCAGTGGATTCATTTAATCATTTTTGAATAATTGCATTATTTTAATTTATTTTCGGTAGTGGCTAAATATAATGATGTGTTTTATTAAAGGGTTCTGTCTGAAAACATCAGTTCATTTATTTCTCTGCTCACATATCTATCATGCAATGTTTCTTTTGTCCAAATTATTAGAGATATGCTGGGTGTTATAAACATTCCCAGCAGCTCTGACTGTGTGAACAGCACTTTCCAATTGATCCTAATCTCACCTCTTATTTTGTTGGCTCCAGATTTTTATTTATATAGTCTTCTAAGTCTCTGACTCACCAGATTATGGCTATACTCTAGTAGTGTTTTTTTTTCTTTTTCATTCTCTTCATTCTTAGACATGAAACCTGCCCAGGCCCTTGGATGAATTTCAGTTCTGTGAATCTTATGTTTGTGAACCTGTCATATATCTTCGCAGTTAATGGTGGCAGAGAGAATATTCTGATATATTTGAAGATAAATGTTAAGTTTGGAGAATTTTAACAAGCATATAGCACTATCAAACCATTCATCTAGAATTAAATGACTCATTTTCAACCAGAAGAAAAGAAACAATTGTAGAAGTTGGTATACTGACAGATACTGCTTTTCTGACTCAGGGAAAGCTTCTTGCAGTGGGTTTGGAATGTTTGTATATTCCATGAACCAGTGAGGAAGCAGAGTACTAATACATTTAAGAAATACATAAAGGTAGGCTTATCTTTGGAGGATAAATGCACTAGAAAACTTCCTTTATCTCACCTCAAGTCTAGAGCTGTGGATGATAATTTAGATCCTCATGCTTGCACATGAATCATTCATAATGAGTGGAACCATCTCTCCAGCCCATAAGGGAAAATTTAAGTGTTCTAATGTTTTCATAACATCCACTGAATGTCAGTTTATTTTTAATTATAAATATAGCAAAAAAATCTTGATTATATTACACTTGTAAAATACAATATCATTGCCATTTAGGAGAACTAATTAGTGATGGATATTTGCCAACAACAAAAAACTTGTGTCAGAGGAAGTATCAGAACTCTTGACAACACTTATCCAAGCCAACAAGCAAAAAAAACAAAACAAAACAAAACAAAACAAAAAACTAGAAATATTCTGATGAAAAGAATGCACTATGTAGTTTACCTTTGTCAAATGTTAGTTAAATGCAGTAATGACAGCACAGAAGTGGTGAATAGAAGACTACATCAATGGGCGAGAATAAAAAACCATGAAAAGCTCCCATCTGTACACAGTGACCTGCCCAGGAAAGGGACTACAATTATGCAGTAGCTTAAGGAGAGACTATTGACAACTTTTCATGGAAACTGTCTATTCATTATATATATTTATAAGAGACATTCTTAACTAACTTATATTCTATGGAAAGATAAAATAAAAGATAAACCTAAGGCCGGGAAAGATGACTTACCGACAAAAAGCAATGCTCTTCTAGAGGTCCAGTGTTCATTTATCAGCACCTACATTGAGGCTCACAACCATCTTAATTACATCTACAAAGGATCAAAAGGTCTCTTCTTGCATCTTCAGGCACCAGAAACTCATGTAACACACAGACTAACATATAAGCCAAACATGAATATACATAAAAATATAGACCTACATATAAATCTGGTAATTGGATGGGGGTTATATACATGTATGATGAAACTGTTATTTTCTTTTTTCTTATTTTAAAAGCATTGTTAACCACCCTCCCCCATGAAGGTTAGGATAATGCTGGGGCTACTGATTGTTTATTACAAACTGATGGTAAGACCTTATGTCTGAAGAAAATGCCTAGATAAATCATTGAAAATGAAGAAGCTGAGGTGATGCCTACTAGAGCCTCCACCCAGCATTCTAACACTTTTGTTACAGGAATGTTCTCTGTATGCCACCAGAAGAGAAATGCAAATGTCAACCCAGCACAAACGCTTTGATCTACAATTATATGTGGCCGGCAGGATATTCTAGTGCAACAAGAACACAAATATCTGATTGGATTTGAGATCCACTCCATGATGAAAACCATCTTTCACACTGCTTGGGTAGCCAAGAAACTAATTTTAATATGTCATGGACCTAGTTAAAATACAAGTACTACTGTTCTGCCATTGGAACGTAACAATAAAATGACACCTAATGATATTTTACTATACTCATACTTCAGTGAACTGTTCAGCCATCTTCAGAGAAGCTTCCTCTTACAATAGATGGGAATAAATGCAGAGACCCACAGCTAGCCAATGTGTAGAGTGACAGACGTTGGAATACTGGTCCCCAGATGAAACATCTCCATCAATTTCTTCTTCTCATGGCACAGAGAACTTTTTGGAAAAGAAGGAAAAGAGATTATAAGAGTCAGAGGGTATGAAGGGTACCAATACACAAGGCCATCTAAACATAGCAGGACCTATTCACATTTAAACTCACAGAATCTTTGGCAGCATTCATAGGGCCTTCACAAGTCTGGGCCCGATGATGTTCCCACACTGATAGTGGAAGTATGCACAAGCCCATATCCCTAACACAGAACTTATCTCCAATTGATAACCACTCACAAACAAAAAATTAATCTTCTCCGATAGAGTCTCACTGGGTATACAAACCACTCTTAAGGACAGGATCCATGCCTAGCAGTGGATGACCAACATAAAATGAACTCAGTGGCATTTTTTGGAGGGGTTTTGTTTTGCATTGTGTTGCTTTTTGTCTCTTAATGTTTTGTTGGGCATTTAAAAATTGTTCTTTACTATACAAGTCTTTTGATTATATACCATGAGTTTTAGAGAATTTCTCCACCTGCCTCTTTGTCTTTACATCTGTATGAATTTCTTCTGCTTTTCTTCGGCTCTTGGTTTTTCTGCTTATTTGTTATCTGTTGTTTAGTTAGTTGGTCTTTTATCTTAATCAGTTTTGTTTGTTTTTATTTTATCTTATTTATATATATTTTTCTCTTAGATGTCTTTTTTTCCATATATCGAAAATAGTTTTTTTTTCCTCACATTGTGATTTTTTTTTTCTCACCTGATTGTGGATTTTCCTCCTTCCACTACTCCCAGGTCCTCTTTACATCCTGCCCCATCTGGATACACTCTCTTTCTGTCTCTCATAGAAATCAACCAAGTTTTTAGGGGGAAATAGTTAAGTAAAACTAAAATATAATAAGATAAAACAAAACTAACACATTGGAATTAGACAAAACAAGTAAACAAAAGAAAAACCCAAGAGAAAGCACACACACATACACAAAACCCAGATACCCACTCATGTACACAGTTAGGAATCTCATAGAAACACTAAACTGGGAGCCACAATATATACACAAAGAACATAATGCATACCCGTGCAAGCCCTGCACATGCTGCCTCAGTCTCTGTCAGTTCATATGAGCTTTGAGCACATTGATTTAGAAGGCCTTGTTTTCATGGTGTTCTCCAGTCCTGCTAGCTCTTACACTTTTTTCTGCCTTTTCTTCTGCAAAGTTGCCTGATCAATGAGGGGAAGAATTTGATAGAGACATCCCTTTTGGGCTGAACATTCCCTACATTTCTCATTTCCTACATTTATGGCTGTCTATGAGTACTCATTTGTTTTCTAATGAGTGAGCGCAACAAAAGATGTGAATTTTGGTGATTGAGCAAGTTGGGAAGGTCTTGGCGGAATTGGGGGAGGGAGAATCATTATTGGACTATATTTCAACAAAAAAATCCATTTCAATAACACATAGTTTGAAAAAATATAGATAACTATTAAAACTTAACAATTTTGAAATAAAAAGTTTAGGGCATTTGAAGAAGATTTTTTTTAAGTTAAACCATAGTAAAGACAGAAAAAGAATTTAATGGGCTGGAAAGATGTTTCAACTGTTAAAGGGTAGGCTCACAACTAAAACGCCAAGAAGTTAATGATTCTGATATCATTAAAATTCAATAAATTTAGCCAGACTGCTGTAGCACAAGCCTTTAATAGCAGTACCCAGTAGACAGAGGCAGAGGCAGGCAGATCTTTGTGCTCCAGGCCAGCCTGGCCTACAGAGTGAGTTCCAGAACAGCCAGGACTACACAGAGAAACCCTGCTTCAAAAAACAAAAGAAAACAAAACACTGTAAACAACAATAACAACAACAAAATCAGAAGTGTTCCATGTAATACAAATGCAATTATCCAACTGAAAACCTAGGCCATTACCTGAGGAAAATATAATCTATGGTTTATATAAGCAAACAAAATATAATTATGAAAATACTAAACTTCTCAAATACAAACAGGAAACAGTGTAGAGAAATGTAAAAATAGGTAAAAATAAGATCCAGACTAAAATAATAAATTCTAATCTGCTCATAAAAGTGGTCAGCATCTTTAGCACAGAAAAAAATACAAATAAGTCCTAATAATATACAATGCAATACTAATCAATATATATATGACCAGGTGACTAAGTCCTGTAGGAGGAGGCTGCTTGTTTGTCCTATCCACCCAGAACCGAAATAATCACACAGAAACTGTCTTAATTAAAACACTGCTTGGCCCATTAGCTCTAGCTTCTTTTTGGCTAACTCTTACATCTTAACATTAACCCACTTCTATTAAACTGTGTATCACCATGAGGTTGTGGCCTACCAGCAAAATTCCAGCACACCCATCTCTGGCCGCGAAACCATAGCACCTCTCTGACTCTGATTTCTTCCTCCCCAACTTCAGTTTCATCTTCCCAGCCTACCTAAGTTCTGCCCTATCAACAGGCCAAGTCAGCTTTTATTCATTAATGAAAGCAACACATAGATAAAATGACCTTCTACACCAGCGTCCAATATCACCTTTTTCATAAAGATATAGAAAACAGTATTGCAGTTTGGAGTAAAAGCTGCTATGATAACTACAAATAGAAATTTCACAGCACCTTGTAAGAATTAAAATGCAAATTTTCAAAATCAACTTTCACTTAATTTAACTACAGAATAAGAGGAAAACCCCACACAAGTTCACTAATTTGCACCTGTAAAACTTTTTCCTCACAGAATCACACAAGAGGTAGCAATGTAAAAAAATAGCTATTTCACAGGTAAGATATAAAACCTTGGTTTATTTATAAAGCAACTAAAATCAATGAAATCATCTATCTATATGTACATTTAGCAATTCCACAGATGTGAAATATAGTGGAAGCATAATGGTACAAATATGTGCACAAGGAGATAACAGGCATTCAAATTGTCAACAGTGCATTACACATTAGCTACGGTTGTGTGTCTAGGTACAAAAATTGAAGAATAATCACCTGAAAATTAAAATTGTCATTCAGATTAGTGGCTGCTTTGGGTATGTACTTGAGGGAGGAGTGAAGGAAACCGCTGACATGCATTCAGTCTAAGGGAGCAATCCATAAACATGTCTCCTTTTATATTCTGCACTTGGGATGTTTGAAATGCTTCAGTAATCATGGATATATGTGCTAGATTCCTACCAATATATCCCATAATAACAAGTACATTAGAGAAAATGTAACATTATAGGTACATGCAACCATAGGAATAAGTGTGTTGCTTTGTGTTAATTATATCATGAATATAGTAAAATAAAAGTTTCTAGATTATCATGAGCAAAATTTAATATAAAGTAACAACCTGACATTAGGGAAACTTTGGTAGTAACACAAAGGACTGTGGAATTTTATTATAATCATTTTAAGGTATGCATTTGCTGCCATTATGTGTAATGTGTGCCTGGGGAGGGTTTTCTTGAAAATTGAATAAAGAAACATATATAAGACCCAGATGAATATTAAGGGAATGTTGTTTAAAACACATTGCATACTTCAAAACGTATTTTTGAAGTAACAAAAAAATGCAATTAGAGTTGTTTGAAATGTACTGAATTAATCATAATTGAAGATTTACCAAGAGCAAAATCTATTTATTGACTCTAGTAACATACATTATAATGTATATCTGAATTAAAGACAGAAAGCTGGCAGAATGTTGGAGAAACTAAGGGGGGGGGGTTTAAATGAATATGCGCTGAGATGTATTTATAAGATCTATTTTCTAGAGTATCAGATTACAGACAATTAGTGCCATCACACAGATATTCCTTATTAGTTATTAGAGTTCAGCTTACACTTGCCACTAATAGGCTCTTACAATTTAATTTACCCATATCTTTTAATCTATATTCTTTCGTGAGGCTTGGTTACCTTTACTCTGTACTCTCCATGCTGCTTTCTCTTCATCTGGTTGGTGATTCTCTGAGTCTCCACCCTCCATCTTTTCAGCATCTTGTCTGCCCCCAAATATCGCCTAGCTATTGGCTGTTCAGTTATTTATTAAACCAATCTAAGTGATAAATCTTCACAGTGTATAAAAAAGTTATTCCACAATGTTTAGGTGGTATGAAATTATGGTTAAAAATGTAGGCATAGGGGTTGGAGAGAAGGCTCAGCAGTTAAAAGCACTGGGGGATCTTTCAGAGGACAAGGCTTTGGTTCCTCAAACCCACATGATAACTTGAAACTCTGTAACTCCAGTTCTATGGATTTAATGCTCTCTTTTGACCCCTGTGGGCACAGCATATATGTAGTAAAATGATATGTATGCATGCAAAACACCCATACACATAAAATACGATAAGTGTATCTTAAAATGAAAAAAATATTCATAGAATGTAAGCAATGTAAATAGAGCATAAGAATTAAACCAGGGATATAAAAGACAGATGCAGAGCTGTGAATGACAGGATGGAGATATCTAACATAAACCCAATTGGGCCTAAGACTGAATTGAGACTTTAAGATACACCCAATAAGCATTAATTGAAGTAAAATCCAAATAGGGACCAATAAATCCTTTATTTCTGTATATAAAGATCACATAGCATCTGTGAATGTCCTAAAAGAAAATAAGACAAATCTCTAATCTTTGACAACTAAGTGCAGGGTCTTCTCAAAATTCTGAAAGTATGTAATGAAAACTTATGTAATTTTAATAGTATGAAAAAGATACATTGACTTCAAATAGCAACAGACTTCTCTCCATCCCTGACCCTGTCATTTACTTTAGAAACTTTTACACAATGCATCAGGAAAAAGAAAGATGATTTCAGAATGAAGATGCCTGCAATGGACATATACAAGCAAAGACCTTGAGAATTGTGTAAATACTCTGAAATCCACAGCCACTATGGGATAAGACAAGACTCCGTTTGTGACATGAAATACCATCATCAGATATGTGGATAGTGGGATGTAAGTTGAGAAGGGTGATCATAGCTATACCAACATCGCTCTTGTGATACTTGAGAACATGGTACAAAGAACACTTAAGTTTGCACTCTAGTAAGTAAAAATTTCAGGTAAAATATTCTGGGGATACTACATAGAATATTTATACTTTATAAAATAATAAATGACAAAACTGGAACAGAAATAAAACTAATCATCCAAAGTTTATTTGCTTATCTTAAATTCATAAACAACACAGTGCTTTTTTGTCTATCATTGTCTTTAATACCTTTGCCAGTACAATGTGAGTAAAGAAATGAGCATATAATTCTATGAAATCTCCAATAAATCATATGTAGTAAATCTAATTTAATTCAATATAGCTAATAAAGATTATAGATTTTTATGAAAAAATAAAATTATTATGCAAAAAATCAGGGTCCATTTGTTACCACAGATGTTCTTGGTAAGTCTTTATTCAGAATGTTCAGAGTGGACAAGATTCTGTTTCTAAAATACAGTGGTAACCACATGAGCATCTTGTTTAATTTTACTTTGAAGTCATATCTCTTGTATGTAAATTTTGCCAATCTGGTATATTTGCAAGTTATAAATATGTTCAAGATTAAAGTAGTACAATGACAAGTCTAGAAAATTTGTTATAAAAATAGTAATAAAAATAAAGGTAACAAACCAGGGCTGTAAAAATAAATGTTTAATATTTTTAAAATGTATAGTAATCTCAATGAGTTAAGGATTCAATATTATAGGTATGTATATGCATATATGTGTGAATATGGATGCATTGTAAGTTGCATGTATCAAGGTTAGAGGACAATCTTCAAGTTTTCTACTCAGTAGAAAAAGGCTTCTGCCTACCATTTTACCATATGACTGCTGAGATTATTATATCTAGTTTAATGTGGATTCTGGATATCCGTACACTGGTTCTCAAACTTGTACAGAAATTTCTTGAGCCACAGAGCCAACAGTTTATTCTTTTTTTTTAAAAAAAAAACTTTCTTCTTTTGATGGTGTTTATTTTTGAGACTATAATTTAATTACATTTCTTCCTTCCTGGTATTCCCTCCAAGCACTTCTTTGTGCCCCTCCCTGATCTTCTTTAAATTCTTGGCTTTTCTTTTGATTAAATGCCTTTACCTATGCAGATGTATATTTATATGCGCGCGCGCGCGCACACACACACACACACACACACACACATATATATATATATATTTATATATATAATTATAACCCATTGAGTCCATAAAATGTTACTTGCATGTCTGTTTCAGGGCTGGCTATTTGTCACAAGACAAGAAATTGGTGTGCATTTTTTAAGATGTTAAAAGAACTTTACAGTATTGAAGAATATATTAGATAGCATAGCATATGAGAAACTCAATTAGGACCTACCTTTTACTAGGTCAAGATGGGGGATACTAAAAGTCACTGTCTATCTCTCTAAATATTTGATGATCTACTGAGGAAGGTAGGTGATAAATAATTCCTTTATAATGATTCTTAAAGATATCACTCATCTCAGCATTGATAATTCTCTTATCAGACTAGAACCAATACATGATAAATGTCAGTTTTTGATGACATCAGTCAAAATCAGAGCTTGAAAGGAGTAGATTATTGACTGATATTTTTGTTTCTGGTCAGAGATTAGTAGCTGCTTTTCAGGCGACAAAAATCTGTGGCAAGAAGTGATAGAAAGGTAAGTGGATATTAAGGTTCCTCTCCTCCATTTGGTAGGGAAGGATCCACAAACAGCAGAGCTCCATTTCTATTTCTGAGTTCTCACTCTAGTGTACATTGATGATGAGAATTAAAGTCTGTTTTAATCTGAAAAGACCAACTAGGACAGGAATCCATGCATTTTCAATGGCACAGCGATGCAGGCATATAAAATGGAATATGCTGAGTCAGTGTGGACATGTCATGCCTGAATTTAGGGAACTGTGAATATTCTTTGCTGTCTCAAATATCTTATTAACCAGATGGATGTGCATATTATTACACACTGGTGCTGTGTAATCAGGCATCTCTAAACATAGCTGCGTATGTCAGGCATCAGCATGGCACTGGAAATATTTCAAAGACTGAATGGAGACTAGCTGCCCACAGCTGGCAAGACTCATCCTCCTCCCTGCCACTATCAAATGGCAGCAGAACTTCCTAGATCATGTTAATCCACAATATCACAGATGGAATTAAAAATAATGGTAAATTACAACAGCAAAGGAAAATCATTTTTATGAAATTTAACAATCTATGTGGCCATGTATGTTTAATCTTCAGCATGTATCATGGAGCTCAGTTATCCTTACTGAAAAGGGCTTTACTATTGTACTGAGTTCTACCACAGTCTACTGGAAAGCTATGAATAAAGATATAAAAATGCTATAGAAGTAATTAAAAGAAATGGGGGCATGATTATGTTGACAAGTACATTAAAAGGCTTTATCAGTTCAGTTTCTGTGGATGTGTGGCATCTATATTCACAGGGAAGAAAGACATACAATCTTTGAGTAAAAAGAACAGTGTTCCATGTGTTATTTTTAAAAGGGGCATTTTTATATAACTTTGTGCTATTTAAAACATAGAGACCTTGTGCTTGAGAACAGCTTTCTGTTACCAGCTAATTAGAGCAGAATGTATAGGGAGATTTCAAATATCCTTTAGGCCCGTGTATGTAAAACTTCCACCAGTTTCAGATTCTGAAACCAGAACACGATACTTTCTACAGTCAATTGATCTCAATTGTACATAATAATTAACCAAAGTCATTTGTTTCTACAAGGATTCACTGACCATAGTGTCATGAAATAGAGTTGCACTGTCCTCATAAACCTTTGTGTTTTGTGTGCTCATCACCCTTATCAATTACAGCAACCACTGATACATTATTGTTCCTATAGTTTTGTCTTTTCCAGTGATCCTGTCTTGGGAGTTCATAAGAAACATGTTACATGCTTCTCATATGGAGTTTTGTTTTATGCTTTAGCATGTCTTTCACTTTGCATCCTGAAATTTTCAGTTTAAATCAGTCATTTATCTTTAGCACTCATTATTATTGCTATTCTTATTCTTATTCTTATTTCACATTGTATTTTTATTTACTTCCCCAAATTTCTTTTAGTTGTTTGAAGTACTGCTTCAAAATTCTATGTTTATGTGTATATGTATGTATACATGTATTTATGTATGTCTCTGTGTGTGCATGTGTCTGTGCACATTTTTAAGGTAATTTTAGGAATTGCCAAAGAATACAATGAAT
>JAQHUG010000030.1:11245782-11262767 GCA_028555095.1 Dicrostonyx torquatus
CATCTACTCTCTCTTTATCTCTTCTAGCCTGGTTATAATCTACGAAGCCATCGGCTAAAACAACTTTATTCATTACCAATAAAAGCAAAGCATATACAGAAGGACGTCCAACATCAACCCTCCCCCAAAGACAGTAATTAGTGAAGGGATTCACTGGTATTCCATTTGTCCATAAAAATTTAAACTTTCTATTATTTTCCATAGGGAAAGCATTCTCATTACCTGGTAAATTTTTAAGTTAAAAGTGGTATCTGCCCATATCACAATATCCTATCTTGTATATCCTAACCAATACTAATAATACAGCTATAAGTGATTGAGAGGGGTTATATTTTAGAAAGGTCCAATCTCTTTTAAAAGTTCCAAGAGTTAATGTGAAATAGCTTCCTTTTTATGAAATTTGATTTTATAATAGCTTCCTTTTTATATTACTAACTGAACGTATCTGATCAATCAAATCTTTTTATGGTGGTTTCTGCAAAGTATGGAGTCAATTAATTAATAATACCCACAAACTTCTCTGGCTCCAGACATCATGGCATGCCAGAAAAAATAATCCTAACATCAACTACAACTCAAGAATACAATAATATCTGGTACAATTAATTGGGAAACTGGTTGAGGTGGAGTTGAACATCACATTGTTGGAGTGTGTGGTGTTTTTTTTTCTATAGCTTTCAGAACTTGTAGGAATAACCTAAGAAGTACAGATTAAAAAGATCTACATGTGTGTATTTGAGTGTGTATATGTTTGTAGCATGTATGTGTGTATATACACATAAAAAATGCTTCTGTAATAGCACCTAAGGGAATATATTCTGATTCTTTTCCAAATTTTATGTATGTGTGTGCATGTGTGCCTGTGTGTGCATACTTATATATGTATCTGACTGTATTTGTGTTTGATGTTTGAGTTAGGGAAGAATGTCTATATATTTGTGTATGCAAGATGTGTATGATTTTGTGTGCATGGAAGGGCATCTATCTCTGTCACTTTTATTTATTTTTTTACTTATCTTGGCGATGGGCTTGCAACTACCTCTGCCCCAATAACACTAGGGTTATAGTTGCATATGGCCATGTTTGTTTTCTTGCATTGGTGTCAAGGATTTGAACTCTGGTTTCCATGTTGTGCTTGTGCCAAAAGAATCAAATTCTGAGTCCTGAAAGAATGCTTTTGATAGTTTAAATTTTTCATCAGCATTCAAAGCAGTTGACTTGTCACTGGTCTGTTCAGGTTTCCTAAACTGTGGTGATTCAATCTTGCAGAGGTTTATACATCTAGAAAATTATTTCAATTAAAGAATCAGAGAACTGGGGCTGGAGAGATGGCTCAGAGGTTAAGAACACTGGCTGCTTTTCCAGAGGTCCTGAGTTCAATCCTCAGCAACCATATGTTGTCTCACAACCATCTGTAATGAGATCTGGTGTCCACGTCTGCCTTGCAGGCAAACATGCAGGCAGAACACTGTAGACCTAATAAATAAATAAATTTTTAAAAGAAAGAATCAGAGAACTGAATGAAAACTGCTCCAAAAGCAGAATATGATTGTGGGAATTACAAAACAAAGGAAACCAATGGAAATTCGGTCGAAATTCTGATTTCTCCTCTGTCTGAATCCCTGAGTGTCTCATGGATTACACACTGAATCTCAAAGCACCAAGCAAAGCCCAAAATTATTAAAGAGATATTTCAGCTCTTGTCAATCTCAAAGGAGCCAGCGCTTAATTTTCTTTAGAGGCACATAACAATTATAGTGTCTACTATATATTACTGACAGCATGCAGGATAAAAGATTACCAGGTTTACACAGAAAAAGAAAAATGGGAGCCACACTAAGTAAGGAAAAAATCAATACGGATGAACTAGATATGTGTGGAGGCCACCTATCGAGGAGATGCAAGGTTGATGATAAAGGCTATAAAGGAATTTAGACACACAAAGAATACCAAAATACAGATAACTGATATAGAATGAAAGGGGAAATTTCTAGATGACAGAACACACAGACACACACACAGACACACAGACACACAGACACACACACACACACACACACACACACACACACACACACACACACACACTGTCCCAAAATGTCATCACATAATTTGGAAACCTTTATAGTATCCACACGTTTTGTAACTGGTTGTTAATATGTACAAGCCATTATTTTGACACAGACATTGAAAACTGTAGCAAGTAGTAAATGCTAATGTCTGAGAATTTCCATCATTTCATTTAGGACAAAAGGAAATCAGAAGAAATGTGTTTGCCAATAAACTATAATATCTTTTTCCCTAGAGCGAAGATTACAAGATTAAATTTCAAAGACATACAGAAGTTCATACATGTAGCAATTCAAAATTTGTCAGATCTTACTAATTTGGTCAAAGTCAGGAATTTAAAAATAGGAAAGATAAGTTTCTGTTGAATAACATTTTGTGCCGTATGTTAGAAATTTGTAAAACTGTCTCTTGCTGGCTCACAGATAGTGAAATAACAATGAACACAGCTCCAGGCTAGATGCTTTTCAGGCAGACCTGTCAGGAGAAAAGACAGAAATTTCATAGTAATTCACTCTTGCCACTGGGTCTCAAGTGACTTGTAAAGAAATCTGGCATTTCTAAAATATAAATAGCACTAACTTACAGCAATAAATGGAAAACGTTTTTTTTTTTTTTTCTCAGTTTATTGAGTGGCAAAAGATGAGTAGCAAGAAAGGGAATTCAGTGGTGGTAGTTAATGGCAATGAGAAAACAGAGGAATTTTTATCAGCAAAGGTTTCCACGGAATAAACTTTATTGCATTTATAGGTAATAACTCGATCTTGGTGTTTCCTATTGTTCCTCAAAATTACGTGTGTGTGTGTGTGTGTGTGTGTGTCTACAGTGTTTATTAATGACAGATTATTTTATCAAGAAACAAAATTAAATATGGTGATGTGAAAAGAAGAAAGCTAGAAATAAATGAGGCAAGCTTGAAGCTCTAGTCACCTCTTTTTATTTTTTTGCTCATTAATTCAGCATGCAACTCACATTCCAATAAAGGCAGAAAAGGTTGAGCCCACAATCAAACTGTCACTGAATTCTTAACCAAACCTGAAGCCTGGACTTCTCCTCATTAGGCCCTGCTGGCAGCCCCGCACAATAAAAGGACATGCTGTGAGCGGGCAGCGATTTTCTTTGCTCTCAGAGTTCCTGTGTGGAAGGGAAATCTGAGACCTGCATGGCAGTAAATGCTATGACTCCAAGAAGTCTTCTGATGCAATTCATAAATCACTGGTTATATTTATAACATCCTTCTACTGTAGAATTAAAAATTGGGAAGATAAAAATTAAACCTCATATTTAAAAAATACCTGTTTTCTCCTCTTTTTCTTTGTCTGTTAACTCCTTCAATTGTGTATTATGAGATGCATGGCATTATATGTTAGAACTTTCCATTTTTATTAAAATAAAAATTTATTTGGGGTAACCTATTTAAGGAAAAAATATTGTATTGTCTACATGTTTCTTTGTCTATGGGAGAGTTTAACAAGATACAAAAGCCATGATGTCAATTTAACACCTACTATGTACAAACAGATGTAGGCAAAGCTCAATGTTGTCTTTGTCTATCACAATTTATTTTCCAGATGATGTTATATAAAGAAAAAATGCACATAATCACAATTTCAGGTTCAATGGAGACTGACAGGGAAAATACACAAATCCATGCCTTAAGCCAACTTTACCAGAGTACAACCACCAGGGAGGACTTTAATAATCCCCTTTCTTGGATGAGAGAACCCTGATGGTCTCATCATGGTTGTGAATCTGGGTACTTAAAATCTGCTCCTTATGAACCTTGTGACACACATTATTTAAATGTAAAACATGTATTTGTTATCAGACAGTATCTTCTGCTATATCTTCTCAATGCCTATTTCTGTTTTAAAGCGTAAGCTGCAGTTTATAACCATAGAGGCACAAAACGACTCTGCTATGGGATGATTTCTGTGGGTATGACATGGGTCAGATAGTAGCGTGTTCACTCTTATTTACCCTCACTATATTCATGACTCTTGACAGGAAAAAGTCCTACTCTCTCCCTTGGGATCTCATAAAAGGCTCTGCTGACTGGTAGTGACTCTTGGCATTAACTGTCTACCTTCCCCATGTATGAGAGAGATGTCAGCATATGGTCAACAGCTATGTTCAGAGGGCAACTTCTTTACCAATGCATAAAGATGGTTTGATTACGATTCTACTGCCTGTGGATGAGACCCATAACTGAGTGAAATTGCATTCCGTAGCCTTGAATAAATTTAGTTTAGGGGCTTGGTTTAATAGAGTTGGCTTACATATGGCATTCATCTCTGCATCCTTTACTTTTTAATACTCTAAGCTTTATTCCAGGCTTGCAGAGTCATAACTGATATTCTTTGTATTGAACCATGTGAAAACGTGACCAAAATAGAGCTTTCCCGTCATAACTTCCAGAGCAGGGCAGTTTACTGTTATTTTAAGGCAAATCCATTCAATGTTCTCAATTAGGTTACTCTTTATTGATCATGCATGGTTCTCCTGATAGTCACGTGAGTTAAAAGAAGCAAACAATATTGATGAAATAGAACCAACCTAAATGTCCACCAGCAGAACAGACTGTGAAAATGTGACGTGAACACAATGGAACCTTATTCAGGTGTCCTTAAAAAGAAAAATGGGGAGTCCTTAAAAGTATATTAAGTGAGTGAGCCAATCTCAGAAAGACAAAAATAGCCTGCTTTCTCTCACATATGCATTCCAATTTCCAATGTTTGTGTATATGTTACTAAGGGTTTGAAAGTTGGCAGAAACTATGAAACTAGATAGAAAACAAGAAGAGGAGAACAGAAGCACTTCAGAAAGGGGAGGACACTGCCACATGAAAGAAGACCTACAGGTGATAAAGAGAGCTGGAAAAGTAGTGAATATCATGTTGTTGGGACAATTAATGCTAATTTTGGCTCAAAGTAATATGTGAATGTTCCATTCATTGTAATAGCTGAGTTATAGAACACAAGTAATAGAGACATAAAGCTCATTCCTTATAACTTCTTCAACTTTTGAGTACTCACAAGGCATATTACAAAGCAGTAGAACATTTATGCATGTTCTCTACCTTACTGTTTTGCACATTTCCTGTTTTATGTATATCATCCATCTTGTGATTAAGTAAGCTAAATGAGACAGATAAATAAATTGCCTGGTATATTTAATCCTGTGTGGCCCCTAACTTTTCCATTGTGTGGTTTCCTACATCTTTTTTCTTCTGTCTCTAAGAATGGTGCACCTGTGGATGAGTTATAGTATCATTAATTCCCCAGGAGTTTAGAGAAAATACTTTTCAATTTACTCACAAGTATCTCTCATGTTACAGTGGATGAATGAGGCTGCACTGAGAGCTAGCAACACTAGGAAGATTTCCTGCATACTCTTTGTTGGAGAAGGTGAGGTTTGCTGTCCCTCTCTCTTAGTTAGGGTTTCTATTGCTATAAAATGACACCATGACCACAGAAAATCTTATAAAGAAAACATTTAATTGTGGTGGTTTACATTTTCAGAACTTTAACCATTATCATAATGGCAGATGGAGTGCAGGCATACAGAGTGCTGGAGGAAAAGCTGATATTTCTACATTTGATCCACAAGCAACAGGAAGTGAACTGTGTCTATACTGAGCATAGCTTGAGAAAAGAAACTCAAAATCCCACCTCCACAATAACACACTTCCTCTAACAAGGCCATACCTACTCCAACAATACCACACCTTATAATAGTGCCATCTCCTATGAGCTTACTGGGGTCAATTACATTCAAACCACCTCTAAGTCTCTCCTGAAGGTGAATACTACACATATAAATACTGATTGAAAGTCTGTGGTTAAACACAAATCTGAAATCATGAAGGCAGGTGTTTGGCTAGAATAAAGATGTAAATATATTTTTAAATGTTCAAGCGTAGATGCATTTGGAGTAGTAACACTTTTAATTGTGCTGTTAAGTATGATTCCCTCATCATCTTCATTCACATTAAAGGCTGTTGTAGCTTTTATGCTACAAATAAATCACCAAAATTAGTTATTTTGAATATATTTTTATGACGTAGGAGATCCTTCTGTGTGCTGTAATTACTATTATTGAATAAAGAAGCTGTCTTAGCCTGATAGGGTAGAACTTAGGTAGGCGAGAAAAACTGGACTGAATGCTGGGAGAAGGAAGGAAGAGAGTGAGACACTATAGAGCCATGCCAGAGTCAGACATGCCGAGTCTTTGTCAGTGAACCACTACCACGTGGCGATATACAGATTAATAGAAATTGGTTAAATTAATATAAGAGTTAGCTAATAAGAAGCTAGAGCTAATGGGTCAAGCAGTGTTTTAATTAATACAGTTTCTGTGTGGTTATTTCAGTTCTGGGTGCCCAGGGTGAACAAGCAGGCCCTCCTCCTATATTTTTAATTAAATTCTTAGAAAGACTTACACAATTGCTTATATTTTGCTTTATTCTACATTGGTGCTGAGAGTGAGTGTAAAATAACACAGAAACACTGGACCCACTAATCGCAAAATCTCAAGCGCTGTCAGGCATCTGAAATATTTATGGGGGGAAATTTCTGGTATTACTAAATGTCCTCAGTGAATTTTATTACAATAAATGACACATGATCAAATGATTTGCTTATTTAATCATTTTATATTGTGTATTTCATTATCTTTTCAATTATTTATGCAGCTGAAAATACATGAAATAAACACCATTTGACTTTAGTATACAGTTTTTCTGTATGTTGAATTAAATTTCTTAATGCATGATTAATACTTTGTATCTGTTGTCATAAGAAATACTCACCATATTATTATTCTTTTCTTGTAAAGCCTGTGTTTTTGTACTAAGGTAATACTAGTCATACAAAATGCAACAGAAATTTTTCTATTAGAATTTTTTAGGGAATATAGTTTATGTCACTTGAAGAAGAAAAAGAATTCTACTTCAGGCTTCAGTTGTAAACTGTTGAGAAGTAGAGACTTCTTTTGTGGAAAATTGATTATGGTGATTGGTTAGTTTCCATTGTAGATAGACTAAATTTGGGATAATTTTGAAAACACATCTATTGGTGGGTTTTCATGGATTATTCCAGAGAGATTTAAATGAAGAGAGATCCACTGTGAATGAGGGTGGTATCAGTTCATGGACTGGGAAACCAGGAGAGACAAACTGAGCATTATCATTCATGTTTCTGCTTTTTGGCTGCAGGCGTGTAAGTAGTATCTTCACTCTCCTGCCCTTAGAGCTACAATTATTCTCATCAACATGCCTGTTCCACCATGGTTGACTATGCCCTCAGCCTTGAGTAAAAGTAAATATACTTTCTTTAAAGTACTTTTGTCATGTGTTTTGCTATAGTAATAATGAAAAATAGCTAACATATTAACTATTGACTCCATCTTGTACAAATAGAACCAGATGAGTTATATACTTCTCTTTATATTAGCTTTTGATAGCTAGTCAAGAAATTTCTCCACTTCATGTAAAGAATATGGTTTGTGGACATAGAATTATTTACAGTACTCCTTTGTTTTTACTTAATTCTATATGGAAAGATTATTATGTTTAGTTTGTATTGGACCTAGTGTCAGTGAACTGAGTTCTCTCAGAATGAACTAATACCCTTTCTCATTTAGGCTGATTTACTTCTATGGCTCTGTCACAATATCGGAAAGCTGACCCAACTCTGATATTAGTGTTGTGTAATAAGTGGAAAGGGTCATGTTATATAACTTTCCAATCACTGTCAATGATTTACGAGACAATATCTCATATTTGTGAATACCATTCATTGTTTCTCTGTGATCCTAGCTTCTATTTCCCGAGTCCACTTTCCATAGTTTCATTATTCCAAATCAGTTCTCTTAGAGAATTCACCCTTGTTTTTACTTTTTAAAAAAGATAGGTACCTATCTCATTAGGTACATATCTGGAGATATATTTCTGCCTGGTGTGTGGGTCATTATGGACAAAGCACTGTTTGCAGTGATTACTGTTTCTTTTACCAGGCAGAGTTAAGAGGCAATGATTCCTTTTTATTGTGAGAATCTGTCAGTTTACTGGCACCAATGCAGATTCACAACCATTCCCTCAGTTAAGGAAACAGCTATTAATTATCTAGCCCAAGAGTATGCCAAAGAATGTGGGAGACTTTAAAAAGCACCATCTTGCTTACTTATTGCCAATGGGACCTTAAAAATATTTTTCTTTATTTTTTGATAATGTTAAATAAGATATTTTGATCAGTTTCACACTTATGTCCTCCCTGGCCTCCCCAGCCTTTGCCCCCCCTCAACTACATGCCCTATTTTTTAAAAATTTTTCATTCATCCAATTGTATACATACTTATACATAGTAAAACCAAATATATACTTGGTTTGTATATACATTCATATATGGTCATCCAGCTGGGTATGGGCTATTTACCAAAGACTACACTCCCAAAGAACTGTGACCCTTCCCACTCAGCAGCCATCAACTGCCAATAGTGCCTTAACCAAGAGGGTATCAAAACAGATTCAAATGGTTGTGCACTTGAGATTTTCATAGTTAAACACTCTATAATATAATATCAGGAATAACTTCATAAGTTGATTTTTGAAAAAATAGTAGTAAAATCAATATCAGCAACAACAATAACAAAAAACCTTGGCATAGTATAGTGCAAGAAGTGCTCCCTTTAAGTGAACTTCATTTGTATTCAGATCTATTTAATTTTAGCACTCAGATTCTTTGAGTCAATCAACATACTTTCTGCCTTCAGATGCACATTGGCATCTCATTCATCTACTTCATGAAGATGTTGTTAAGGCTGTCTTACCTGTGTTAGGTTTAAGGAAATATTCAGCAGTTCCCCCGGGAGACTGTTTTGTCTTTGAGGTCAAGAAGGATAGCTTAGCTATCTCTAAACTATCAATACTTAGCTTTTTCCTTGTGCTTTGCACTGCACAGTAACTATTTGGTATGTTTAATGTTACTCCTCCTCGGATTATTGTAAAAAATGTTAGAAGTGTTCTCAAACCTACTTTTTTTTTAGCTAATATGAAATAATGTATTGATAGTTCCAAATTACACAAAATGCCATAGTAGCTTCAAAAGAGTAAAATTAATGCCATGAAAGAATAAAATCTTAAAATTTAATTCTATACACTTGACTTTGTTATTTTTTTCCTTTTAAAAACTGTGGGTAGCTGGTCAGTGCTGATGCAAAGCCAGGTGGTGATGGTGCAAAGTTGGACAGTAGTGGTGCACGCCTTTAATCCCAGTACTACAGAATCAGAGGCAGGTGGATCTTTGAGTTTGAGGCAGCTTGGTCTGCAAAGCAAGTTTCTAGGGTTCCAGGATAGCTGAGGCTACACAGAGAAATCCTGTCATGAAAAACAAAGCAAAGCAAAAACAAAATAAGGAAGAAGAAGCTGGCTCTTAACCATATATATACTGTGCTGGGAGGTCAGGCATGGCCTTTAATCCCAGAAATCATGAGTCAGAAAAAGCATTTGAGGCCAGTTTAGTCTACAAATCAAGTTCCAGTTCAGCTGGGTCTGTTACACAGAGAAACTGTGTCTACAACAACAACAACTGCTACTACCCTCGTGTGTGTGTGTGTGTGTGAGAGAGAGAGAGAGAGAGAGAGACAGAGAGACAGAGAGACACAGAGAGAGAGACAGAGACAGAGAGAGACAGACAGAGAGACAGAGAGACACAGAGAGACACAGAGAAGAGAGAGAGAGACAGACAGACAGACAGAGAGAGAGAAAAAGAGAGAGAGAGAGAGAGAAACATAAGTTATGTGCATACAGAGGAAAGAAGGCAACCTTGGGTGTCAATGCTCAGGACATTTGCTTTTGGGGCATGTTTTATTAGCCTGGAGTTACTAATTTAGACTAAATGAGTTAAATAGTATCTTAGTTTGGGCTTCTATTGCTATTCCAGATCACTATGACCGAAAGCAATATGGGGAGGAAAGGGCTTATTTCAGCTCACAGTTTTACATCACTGTCCATCAGTGAGGAAAGGCTAGGTAGGAACAGGGCAGGAAGAGGGGGAAGGGAGCTGATGCAGAGGCCATGGAGGAGTACTGTATACTGACTTTCTCCCACAGCTCATTAAGTTTGCTTTCTTATAGCTCTCGCTACCACCAGCCCAGAGATGGTACTGTGGACCAAGAGTTGTATATTCACACATTACTAACAAATCAAGAAAATGCACCACAGACTTGCCAACAGAACTGTTTCAAATGATATTTTCTCATTTAAGGTTCTCTCTTTCCAAATGACTCTAGTTTGTGTCAAGTTGGTATAAAACTAGCCTGCACAGTTAATGAGACCCAAGAGATTGCTTAACAATTTAAATAGATTATGGATAGCAAACTCAAATCCTCATGATTGTGTGCTAAACATTTTATTACTGATGCATTCTCCACAAACGTAGCCTCATTAATAGAGTATATTAGAGAATATAAAGTATCAAATAAGTAGAGATCTTGCAATATAATCTATGACAAAAAGCACAACAAAGATACATAGGTCAACTGAAGTGAAAATTTGGAGTCTTGAGCTCACAAAACTGGAAAAGGTGAAAACAAAACAACAAAATAACGCTGAGTTCATGTTCATGATTGTAGCAAATTCATGTATCTCTCAGTTTGGTTGCATTTACTTGATTTTTATTCTTTGCTGTTTGGTCATCTCTGGTTATCTGTATCAGTCTGTTGCCATGACACCCAGGCTAGAAGAACTGAGAACCTTTCTACTTGAAATAGTCCTTAAGTTTAATTCGCCTTATTTCCTTGTTTCTCATTATATTCTAATTCTATAGTGATTACTGGCTAGAGGGATTGACTATTGCTAAAGGGTTTTTGCAGATCAATGTTCTTTTCTGCATCTTGGAGAGAGATTTTATGTCCCTGGGAGAATATTAATGAGCATGTGCTTTGAGGTGTTTAATGTGCATTTAATTTATTTGGAGATGGTCAAAGTAAAGATCTAGACACAGAGGGAGGGAGATGCAAACTGAGATTCTCTGTTTCTAACAAGCTACAGTAAGACACAGACTACCAGAAGGAGCAAGAGCCTGTGATGACCGTGAGTGAACATGGGAAGCATTTCCAAGGCATAACAGGGAGGTACCATTTGTTAAAGCTGAGGATTGAACCCAAGTCAAGCAACATGCTAGTTGACTATTCTACCATTTAGCTATGTCTTCAGAGATTTTTGATATATGAAGCTAGACTGTATTGGCAATAGTAGAAATAAGAAGTGTTTAAAATAAAATAAAATGCTGGGCTTTTCTTGTGTAACATGCACAGGCTCACATGTTTGATTGTGTGCTCCCAGCTTGTGACTCTATGTTCAAGTTTTATAGAATCTTTAAAACATAGGAAGATGGACATGTCTGGTTGAGGGAGGAACCACTGTACTTCCTGACATCATGTGCAATGTGACCAGCTATCACATGCTCTGGTCACAATACCTTCCATACCATGATTCATTGTACCCTCTCTTAAACCATGATCACAGATAAACCTTTCCTTTTTGACTTATTTTTGTCAGGTATTTTGTCATAACAGTGAGAAGAGACTAATACAAATAGCTTTACAATGTCAAGGGAGATCCATAACTTTCACACCATTGAAAAGTACAGAATCTAGAGTCAGACAGCATGGCAGGAAACTCAGTCCTGCCATTCACTACTAGGGAAGTAACCCAATTACTCCGTGTCAACATTTCTTCTACTATAGCACCTAAATAATGTATCTCTAAAGATCTCATTGTACTAATGAGTTATGACTTTTAAAATATATAGAGTTTCACTGTGCGTGGGAAATGTATTCTATAATTTTCTAAACTGAAAATAAATTAAATGTAAAATAAGTTTTTGTAAAGCTAACACCAATAGACTGGAAGTAGCATATCTCAGATTGTGCACTATATTAGAAATACTCAGAAGTCCTGTTAAATGCAAAAGGAGGGGGATAGGTAATATGACAATAAGGATATCTGAAAAGATTATAAAATGATACAATTAACTATCTTTTTAAAGGCCTTATAATAACATAATTCCGTACAAGTGCAGTTTTAATGAACTTTTCTCACCTGAACTCACAATACTCCTTCCAAGAGACAATGACCACTTAACAAAAACTCTATAAGGACAAAAACAGCCCCTTAGTGCTGAAGACACCCTAGACTTCAGAAACAGGGCCCAGAGAATCCTAGAAGGAAACTGGCCTGTATGCTACTTCCTTGAGGAATAACTTTAATGATACCAGAAGGTGCTGTGCAAGCTTTCAAAAAGGGAGACAACCAAGAGTCATACAAAAATATAATGCCCATGAATCACATCAACAAGCATGGCATAGGGTGTGCGTATCTTGGAGGTAACCAACAGCTCTCTAATACCTGATCAAAAGGGGAATAACATGCTAAGCATTGAACCTTAGCTAATTATTCAATGCTAGTGAATTCACGGCTATTAGAGAACTAAGAACCTCTACTTTCCTGAAACAGCAAAGCGCAAATGACAATCTAAACATGTATCTTTATGTCTACAGTTAAAGACAGTCTTCACCCTCTAAAGGAAACTTATTTTTTCAACAAGTTGAGACTACTCCAGAACATTACAACCAATCAATGTGCAGAGTTGTTGAGCAAGATCCCAACAGATATATCTATAAAAACTCCCTCATTAAAACTTAGAGAACATTGCAGAAGAAAGATGGACAGACTGTAAGAGGAAGATTAGGGAGTTTGCTGTGAGTTCGAGTCTCCTAGCAATGTCAGATGTTACATCCATAATGTGTCACCAGCATGACTTTCTAAGTATAAGCTGAGCAAGGCCAACAATGAACATGCAACTATGAATGGGGAAAGAAACCTATGAGGTATCAGTCATATATAAAGAAATACAGGCAACTAAGAAATGTTGAGAGCAGAAGAAATTGTCTTCCCCAATAAAAACCATATCAATGATTATCTAATACTAATAGTGCTGAAAAGAAAAAATATATATAAAATATTATACAGAATGAGATGATTTTGTTCAGGATTAAATATTATTTTATTACATTATAGTTATATTTTATAGCCATAATGTATATTAATACTATTTCTAAATTATTTATTAGTATGTATCTTTTATGTGTGTGTGTATGTTTGTGTGTGTTTGTATATAACAGCAAATAAGAAAAAAAGACATCATGAATTTGAAAGAGATCAAGAAGGGTTATATATAGAAATGTTTGGAGAGAGAAATTAAAAGAAGAAATGCAATCATATTATAATTTCAAAAATGAACTAAAACAAACAGAATTTATAGGCCTATATATTGCCTTTGAATGAACTTCTTTCATGATGTACCAGAGATGTTATCTCTCTAATAAGTTTTTAAATGATGATCATTTAACATTCACCATCTAGAGGCCATACTTTGTGATCATCTGGGCTTCTGCTCTCAAATCTGAGTACCAAGATGAGTGTAAGACTGGAAGAATCATCAGCTACATAAAATGAAGGTTTTATTCAATATCATGATACTAATTCTGGATAGGTAAGGAAAAGTAGTTATGCGATAATTTTTACTTATATCTATGGTCAGCTGCTGAATGGAGTAGTAACAGTGGAGAACATGACAAGGATGTAAAATTACCACATGTGTGTTATTGGTGCTTTAATTCTTTTCAGCTTTTAAATTCAGGAAACAGACTCTTCCAGAGCTGGGAGGCTTTCTCATTAGGTAAAGAGTTTGCTGGGAAAACATTAGGTCAGAAGGAACTCTCTAACCACCATGCAAAAGCCAAAGGCTGCTTTGTGTGCATACATAAGATACATGCCTAAAAGAAATGTAATTTCTCTTGAGCTAACACTGCAGTGTTATTTACCTTTACTCTTGCTTTGCCCAATATTTACCAATGGCCTGTAAACTCTTGGAACTTAGTCACTATCTAAGTTTCTCTCTTCTTAAATTTCATAGAAGAGTAAACAGTTCACTACATATAATGTCTACTTATTTATCCTGCTCAGAAAGTTTTCTTTATGGCTTTTTCATGATATGTCTCCCCATGCAGAAGATACAACTTTGTTTTTGGAATAATATATATGTTTTATGTAAACATAAAGTGATGATATATATTCTTGGTTGGTGATTTTGGAATAAGCATAATTTCTTCTTTTTTCCCCCTAATAGTTCTTATGGGGCTTTAAACATTTTTCTTCTATTACACAAAAATTTGAGCTTTGCTTTATAATCAAGTTCTTGACTGAAAGGGCACCATGGGAACACCCAAACTATTGCTAAGCCTATTGGCTATTCTTCGCAACTGATGTTAAGCTGAAGAGACCACCCACACAACATTAAGAAGATGAATTGGTGCCTACCTAGAGCCTTCACCCCCTACTGACTAATGTTCATGGTTTTGAAAAGTACTCTTCAACCTACCAAAGGAGAATCATAAACGCCAACCCTTCAGTCTACAATGATAACCTATATACAAGATACACTAGTGCAATGGTGGTACAAAACTTTTGGGAAATATCCAGCCAATATCTGACTGGATCTAATGTACATTTAATGAGATGGAACCCATCTCTGACATTTCCTGGGTGACCAAGAACATAAGACTAAACAGATCATGGGTCTAGGGGGAAATCAAATACTACTGCTATGCTAACTAAATGTAACAACAGCATAAATCCTAATGAGATTATGCTTTACTCATAGATCAGTGTCTTCTTCAGCCAACATCAGAGAATCCTCCTCTTTCAGTAAACAGAAATGGATACAAGAGCTACATAGTGACAATAGGCAAAGAGTAAGAGTCCTTGAAACACTCATTTCTAAATGCTATGTCTTCATCCATTTCCCTGCCTTGTGGCTCAGAGAGACCTGCAGAAGAGGAGGCAGAAAGATTGAAAAGGAGGGGATCAACAGCACAAAGGAAAAGGGCCTTCTAAACACATTGGGTCTTATGCACAGAAGAATTCACAAAGACAATGGCCACATACACAGGGCCTGCACAGATCTGAGCCTCATGAGCTTGCACACAGAGGATGGGAGTGAATACAAGTTCACATCCCTAATCCAAAATTTATCTCCAATTGGTAACCACACACCAGTTAGTTTTCTAATTTAAGCATGCAAACAACTCTTGACCCCATGCCCTGCATAAGATGGTCAATACATTTTACTTGGTTTTTTAACTTTCAGATGTCTCTATTTTCTAATTAGAGACGGCACAAAACAATGTGGATTTGGGTACATGAGTAGGTGGGAAGGAACGGGAAGGAGTTGGAAAAGAGGCATTAATAATCAGAATATATTGTATGAAATATATTTTTCATAAAAATTCAAAAATGGCTTCCGAAATCCACGTTAATGTGAGGAAGGGTTCTCCTATGCAAATAGGATAAAGCATAATTGAATTATCAGAGCAGGAAAGTTTTACGGGATTAAGTTAATAAGGAGTGGGTTATATGAGAGCATAGTATAAGAATATATTAATGTGTCGCAGGAGCACATTCATCAAGAAAGTTATTTGTGAATAGATCATGAATTGTCTTGCAGGGAAATTAAAGACACTGGCTTTAGCTTTGTAGGCATTGACTTTGAAACATAGACATTGAGTGGTCTGTACAAACTGAATATTGAATGGTTCTTTCCCTTGAATAATTCTTAATTAGTATGCTTAAATATTTACAATGATAAAGAAACAGAAATAAGCTCACAATAGCTCATCATGAATCCTAGGTAGCATTCAGGACATTCCCAGACAAAGAGCAAATAGGAGCTAAAGTCATAATTTAAAACCTTTTCAATCTACCTCAATTACCAAGGCCATTAAGATTTTTCTACTTGACCTCAGAGAAAACATTTCTGTGCAACAGAGATTCTTTCCAACAGTGCACACAATGACCATGAATCATTTGCCTGAGTGCACAAGCTTTGAAGTACTTTGGCTTTAGATTCACAGTGTTGTGCTGGTAAATGCATTTGCAGCCCTTTTCCCCATTACTTTATCAGTAAAATGGTGTTAATAAAAGTCATCATGGCTATGCCTTCCAGGGATATTGTGAAGATAAACTCATATCCACAGAGAAGCATGCAGCTAGTAGAATTTTCAATGGTAACTATATTAATAACCATAACAGCAGTAAGTCAGAATTATCCTGCTGAGAATACTGTAATTTACTGGCAAAGGGGTTCACAGCAATGTTTGAGATTATCAAAATCTGTGGGGAGTTCAAATGTTGGTGCAGACTTTGGAGAATTCTTTTGTGATTTTGTTTCTGTTTGTCTGTCTCTAGCTTTCCCATGAAAATTAGAAATATTTATCTATATTTGAAGGTGACAGAGAGCTTATTTTACTATAGTAGCTTGAAATTTAATAATAAATAATGATAGCTCTCTACTTTTTCCCGTGATATAATGTAATATGGTTTTAAAACATCTAATGCACTAAGATTGCCTTCTTGTTTCAGCTGTATGTCCCTTTAACTGATGTCAGAAAGTTACATTGTTTATCAATACGCTTGATACACTCAACAGGTCGATAGGTAACTTCACAGAAGATGTGATTACTGTTGGCCAACATGTCTTCCCTTGTTTCTTCTTTCTCACAGAAATCAATCAGCTATTGTATTGAGAAAGTAAGAGGGAAAGTTTGCATGGGAGGAATTGGAGGAGCATGAAAAGAAGAAAATTACGCAAGTATATTTTAACTTCTAGAAATGAAATAAAAACATTTCATTTTATTATTATATGAGTTGCTGGAGTTTATGAGGGTTGTGAGTGCGACATCACACACATGGAAATGACAGTAGAGTTGTGAGAGTTGCCTCAATTAATAAATGGGACCTCCTGAAACTGAGACGCTTCTTTAAAGCAAAGGACACAGTCATTAAGACAAAAAGGCAT